>JAODAL010030658.1:0-49584 GCA_025379985.1 Phyllomedusa bahiana
TGGAGGGGGATATTGTATGTGGGTGGAGGAGGATATTGTATGTGGGTGAAGGGGGATATTGTATGTGGGTGGAGGGGGATATTGTATGTGGGTGGTGGGGGTTGGTGGAGCTACTTACCCCTGTGTCTATGATATGTTAGAATGGAAAAATTTGTGTAACTACATTGTACTACACAATACAGTACTGTATGTTTTTGCACACTGTATTATGTGGTAAAATGGGCGCATTTATGTCTGAGAGGCCGGTAATATTTTAATGTACAGTAGGGTGGGCCCCCGAGATCATTTCCCCTGTGGGCCCCAGACCCCCCAGTCCGACACTGTTTCTATTGATTAATTTCTATACTTACACTTAAGTAATCACATGGTCTTGTCCCATATTAGGTATAAAAAAAACTAAAAAGTAAAATAATTAAATAAAATGTCAAAATATAAAGAAAAAACACAAACAAATCCTCTGCTTCATTGTGTAAAAGACAATTAAAAGGACTTATATTAATGACCTGTAGTATTAAATGAATGCATTTTTCATCCTACAAGGTGTAAACTTTAAAAGAAAGAGAAAACAATGCCAAAATCTCTTTTTTTCTTGCTTTTTTTCTTGCTTAACACAACTCCCAAAAAAGTTGGGTAAAAAATGGAATAAAAATTGAAAAAACGAGACGAAAGTGATCACAAAGTTACACGTGTTCCAGAAGCATCAGAAAATCAGAACTCAGACAGCTATGTTGATAAAAAAAATTAACCTCTTCCACATGTTCATAATATTATGGCTCTCAATTTTTTTCCTACATGGAATCCAGCAATAATTTTTCAGATACATAGGCATGTGAGGGCTTTTTTCGCGAGATAAACATGGAGTTTTTAATGGTACTATTGATAGTACCCTAGAATGTACCGGGAAATCTAAAAAAAAAAACTCTAAGTGTAAAACAAATGTGCTTGTGCCATTTGTGCGGAGGTTTTGTTTTTATGGCGTTTACTCTTGGGTACAAATTATGTGTGATCTGTATTCTGCATGTCGGTACGATACAAAATAAAAATAATTTTCATTATGTTTTAATATTTTAAAAAATTTAAAAAAATCTCTATTTCTTAAATTTACGCTGCAGTGTCATTTTCTGAGACCAGTAACTTTTCTATTTTTTTTCACATAGGGATCAGAGTGAGAGCTCATTTGCGGACTGAAGTGTAGTTTGTATTGGTACCATCTTGGGATACATGCAGCTATTTGATCACTTTTTATTACTGTTTTTTGAAGATATAATATGACCAAAAAAACATAATTTAGATGTTTGGATTTTTTTTCTTCTATGTTGTTCAGCGTATGGGTTAAATGATGTTTCATTTCAATAGATTGGACTTTTATGGACATGGTGATTATGTGTAACTATATTTTTTTTTATTTGAAAAATGACAAAAGGGGGTGAACTTTTTTTTTTTTTTTTAAACATGAGTTTTATTAAAAGATTTTCATAACAGAGTTATAGTATAGACATTATCCAAAAGGTGCAGTCACCAACATAAGTCAAAACAAATGAACAAGAAGGCAAGGGGAAGCCATGTCTACAAAACAAAGAGAACAGTTATTGCCAATTACAATGTATATGAACATAGATTAATAATCAAAATAAGCTTACACTAAGCAGATGTACACTTCAGAGTGTTTGCGAGACGACCAAGACTCTAAAGAGAAAGGGACACGTATGATACATGTTGATAGTATGATGTTATTGCAAGTACCTGGAGGCGGACCAGAGGAACCATCAGAGCCTTAGTTTAGGGACCAGGTGGGGAGGAATTGTTTAGCAGTTCTCCCCATGAAATTGGGTGTTGACCCTGGCTATAACTTCTGAAATATGGAGAGGAATGGAACTTTTCCAGTTTGAGGCGATTACTGCTCTAGTGGCTATCAGGACATGGAAAAGTACTGTATGGTAAGATGCTGGAAAGGGTTTTAAATGGGCCTATAATGCGTTCGGGTGGGGGAAAAGGGGGACCTGAAAAGTTCTGTCAGAAAAAATTTACTCCCCCCCAAAGTTTAACCAGAGGGAAGCCCCCACCACTTTGGAATAAGGTACCCCGCAAACTGATAATCCCCCAAAGGTCTGGGGCGGGGGAACATATGCAACAGCCTGCAATTGGTGAGGTACCAGCGTAAATGTATTTCCCGCATGATTTTTTGTGTTTAAAAGACTCGGAGTTTCCTAGATCTATTAGTGCAGTTTCCCCAGTCTCCCAAAAAAATTTCCTGCCCAGTTTGATTCCCATTAAGCTGCAAAGATGGGTTTTGTTGCCCACCTAAAGACAGCAGGGAGGAATATTTTAAAGACGACCACCGAAAACCCCTTTTCCTAAATAAAAATTTTTTGGGAAATTGGAAGTGTACGAGGGAAATTTTTGAAACATTCCATTGTAAAAGAGAAGTCGAATCTGGAAGTAGAAAAAAGATTGTTGGGAATTTAAATTGGGCTCTCAGGTTTCCTAAAGGGTTGAGTATACCTCCAATTTGACCCCAATTGTGAGTATTCCCTTATGGGCCAACCGCGAAAGGAGGAGGTGGGGGGTTTCCGCTTGTAGGCATAATGGACATGAAATTTTTCTTATAGGGCTTTCGTGGACACCAAAATTTGCTCCATGCTTTAGCTAGATGATTGAGGGTGGGGAACTCAAACATGGGCAGTCTAGTACCCCAGAGTGACGCCGTCAAAAATTTCTTAAGCGAACTAAGGGGAACTGAACAGTTCTCCAAAGTAGCCCAGTGTTGCAATTCCGGTGTGTTCCAGAGAGTGCCCACAGGCTCCAAAACGGTTGCAACATTATAAAACAGGAGGTTAGAGACTGATAGGCCCCCTTTCGCTAGGGAAGATGAAGGAATTGCTTACTAACCCTTGGCTTCTTTTGAGCCCATATAAAGCCAAGAAGAAGCTGCTGAAATTTGGATAATGCTGCTGGGGGGAATAGTAGGGGGATTGTTCTAATCAGGTAAAGGTATTTCGGGAGTAAAAACATTTTGGTTACATTAATTAGTGCCATCCATGATAGGGGTAATTGATGGAGTTGTTTTATCTCCTCTGAAATCTCGGTGGTAACGTTGGATAAATTAACCTCCATCGTTTTGTTGAGATCAGGGAAGATTTTGATGCCTAAGTAAGGGACATAGGATGACGACCAAGTGAATTGGTGTCAGCAGAGTTGGGAGACTAAAAGTGGAGAGCAATGGATAGATAAAGCTATAGTTTTGGATGTGTTGAGCTTATAATATGAGACAAGCGAATACTGATTGAGGATCTCTAGAAAGGCTGGAATTGATGACCTTGGATCTTGACATATAATTAGTATATCATTGATTGAGACTCCTTTTATCAAGGGAGAATTCAGAATCTGTGCCGCTAAAGGCTCTACACAAAGATCGTATATGAGTGGTGAAAGAGGGCATCCCTGGCGAGTGCCATTAGTAATTGGGAAGGGTTTGGAAAAGTAGCCAGTGGAGTAAACTTTGGCAGTTGGGGTGGTGTAAAGAGAGAGAACCGCTTTCAGGAAAGATCCCTTAAAACCAGATTTTAATAGGACTGCTTTTAGATAGGCCCAATTAATCCTATCAAAAGCTTTCTCTCCATCGAGAGAAAGCAGTACTGTGGGGCTTTGTTGTTTAGAAACCATATGCAGAATGTCAATGATTCTTCTAGTACTATCTCTGGTCTGTCTTTCCTTCACAAATCCAGCTTGATCAGAGTGTATAAGGTGTGGGAGGATGTCATTTAGCCTATGTGCTAGTATCTTAGAAAATAATTTAATATCAGTATTAAGGAGGGAGATGGGTCTGTAATTAGAAACTCTGTCTAAGGGTTTCCCTTGCTTAGGTACAGTTGTAATGGTCGCTGCTTATAGTTCTGGGAGAGAGGCACCAAAGGAGATGATTGAGTCGAATGTGTCTTTTAAGTTGGGGATTAAAATTTCGGCAAAGACTTTAAAGTATTCATTTGTGAATCCATCTGGACCGGGGGATTTGTTCAATTTAGATTGAGAGATTGTTCATCTTATTTCCAGTTCTGTGATTGGGGCATTTAGGCCATCCAATTGTACAGGAGAGAGAGAAGGAAGAGGGATCCTATTAAGGAAGTTGCTTATATCCTCTTTAGTGATTGAGGAAATGGATATGTCCTGCTTTAAATTGTAGAGTGATCTATAATAATCAGTAAAGGTTTTTGCAATTGTCTGAGGGTCATAAATTTTACCTTTGGAGGGGCAAGAGAGATATGTTGTTTTGGATCTAGCTTGTAATTTTTTCACTCTGCGAGCAAGAAGTTTCCTCGGTTGGTCTCCCTATAGGTAGAAGTTCCATTTTAATCTCGCGAGATAATACTCATATTTCCGGAGGAGCAGTATCAGCAACTTGTTTTTTAGATCTGCTGATTTAGCTTTTAATAAAGGGTCAGGGGAGATTTTCAGTTCGGCATCTGTGGTTTTGATGTCCTCTAATAGGTCATTAAGCTCCTTCTCTCTTCTGCGTTTCTCCCGGGAGGAAATTCTTATACAAACTCCTCTCATAAAGGCTTTGTGGCACCCCCGTTTTTTGGGGGTTTAGAAAAAGTTGGAGTTATGTGAAGAATTCATCGGCGTTTTTCATATCAACCCCGATGAGGCGATTTTGAAATGGTTGAGTCTCCGGGAGAAAAAAGGAGGGGAGGCAATTCTTTTTTTTAAAGGTGAGGGAAATGGGGGGCATGGTCCGACCATTGGCATAAACCCTATGCGGATGATTCTACTTAATTATGGCTGCTTTTTGACAAGAAAAAAGTTAATCTAGAGTGTGTTTTTAGCTGTAGAAGAAGAATGTATATCAATTCTGTCATAGGGGTTTACTCCGGGGGTCATGAAGATCTTCCTCTAGCAGGAACGTCTTCAAATCTGGTGTCTTAAGATCCAGAGTCGTAGCCTCAGGGAGAGCGAGGGTTTTATGAGTTTGAAAAAAGGGGAAGAAAAACTTTCATATGTAATTGACTGGGGAGCCTCTTATGCGGATGTTAGATCTGTGAGACCTATCCTTCAGATCAAGAACCTTAGAAGACAGTCTGCGGACTTCATCTTCCAAGCCTGAGTGAGACTCGATGAGGAGATTATGTGATGTCGTGAATTCGGCCATCTTTGTTTCAATATGGTCTGTTCTGGAGAATAAGGATTGGATGTCTCCTCTAAAATCATTCATCATTTGTTAGAAATTGCTTTGGAGATGTTCCCTGAAAGAAGAGAACAGTTGATGCAGAGTAGTTTCGGTGTTATTAGACTTCCCGGAGCCGTCCTGTTGCTCGAAATCCAGTGTTCAGCTTTTGGAGGAGTAGGTGAGGTAGGTGGGACACTTAGAGTTCCTCTTAGAGATCTAAATTGCGAGAGGAGTTGTTGGAAAAACTCCGTGAGTTTGGCAGGTTTCTTGAGTTGGTTTTTATTTAGAAGTGCCCCCCATTGTAGAATTCAGAAGTCAAAAGGGTTCTGTGATGGGGAAGGGTAAGGGACGGGTTTTGTAGGTGTTTGTTATTTTATTGCGGTATTTTATTATTATAATTTTTTTTTGTTTTTTTTGTTTTTTTCCTTTTTTCTTCTTTTCTTCCTTCTTCTTCTCCTGGCTAAAGTCTATAGCGCAAAGGCAAGTGATTAGAGATGGGCAAATTTCTCAAAAATTCATACCCGACTTCGCGAATTTCCCGAAAAAAATTATTTTGCCCAAAATTACTTCGGGACAAATCACTTAAATAACAGCTATTTCCGGGCTGCAGAGACCCTGTGGGGTGCTGTTAAAAACGTGTGCCAGCTTAAATATGCGGGGGGAGTTTAGTTTGGTCTTCATACAATGCTGTATTTTAGTATGACACGCACATACTGCCGCCGCTCTTGAACGCTTCACTCTAAATTCCTGGGCACTTAGGGGGGCAAAAACTGACCAAAAAAACGAAGCAAAATTCAGCCTGATGAAGTCTGGCAGCGTCAGCTGAAAAAAAAAAGAAAATGTAAAATAACCAAAATTTTTTGGTTCCTGGAGCCGCCACATTTTGCGCATTTAAAAGGGGACATACGCGGGGTCCCCCCTGCGAGGAAAAGCTTCCGGTGTAACTAGCGACCATGTGTTGAACACACAGTATACCTTTTTCCCCCAATGATATTGAAACCCAAAAAGAGTCGGGGGGTTTGTAAACAACCCTTAGTTTTATGGCCCGGGACAGGTGAGGGGGGCCCCCACCTGTCCTCAACCCCCCCCTGTCCCGTTCGCTTCCCACACCAAGAGAACTATTATTTGCTGTGGCCTCTGTGCCACTATACAGTTTAGGCCCCTATTTGAGGACAGTTTGAGGGGAAAAAAGGTGGGGAAACATCCCCTGCTTCTTTCAGAAATGGCAATAATGATGAGGGGAGTTGCAATTCCGGTTATGTTGTGGCGGTCAGGCTTTGTCACGACATCGTTTTAGGTGGCGGCGGTGAAGGCAAACACTAATGTTGTACCAATGCACTTGTAAGCCGGGTGCAGCAAGCAAAGGGTGGGCAAGGGATTCTGGTGCCCTATTTAAACAAGGCTAAATTTTCCCCCAAATATAAAATGCAGCCCACTCCATGCCTCCTTGCGACCCCCTTTTTTGCCCGGGGTGAAGTGGCGCCCTATGCCTGCTACCTTCGACTACCCATTGTCCTGTGCACTGGAAGTAAGGGCTTCATAATTATCATTGGGAGAAGAGAGCGGCAGCTTATATGTGAGGCAGTGGCCACAATTTAGACCACCCACTTTGCAGGTCCCTGAAAGTAGCGGCACAGGGGCTCACCCCGGTCAGGGGGGGGGGTAAAAAGTCAGTCCAGTGCGGGTTTTGGGGGTAAAATCAAACCACTCCCGGGGGGGGTTGTGGCCCTTTATGACGAACACCAAGGGGGCGAACATAATTATTGGATCTGTGGGCAGAAAATAAAGCTGACCAGGGACCCAATGTTGGGACATGGCCCCTGCATCAAAATCATGAGTGTCACCCCAAAAAGTTTAGATGTGGTAGTCCCTCCTTCCCAACAGCAGAGCACCCCCTGGCCACCCCCCCCTTTTTAGGCAGTCAAGGCTTTACCACCTCTGCCGAAGATAACTCCCTGTCTTTTTTATCATCTACCGATCCCGATACTCTTTCTCCTCGGGGACTCATGGGGGCCAGCAGCGTTTACGAAGACTTTGCCAAAGACAGCAGTAACATCTAGCCATCCCTAAGTGCAGAAGCTGACCGTGCTCCTGTCCAAGTTGGTGGTACTATAGTCCCTTCTTTTTCAAGTGGTGGACTCTGCACCATTCATAGAACTGGCCAGGAAACTTGGCATTCACTTCTGCCATTGTAATGACACGGGTAGTGGCTCCTCTGGACCCCCGAAAGCGTTGGTAGTGGCCACGCCAGGGAGCGGGGTCTAAGTAGGTCCCGTTTTGACCAGAGCCCGCCGCAAGGCGGGATGTACTTTCTGCTGCGGGAGTCCTACCAGGTCGATACCCCTGGTTCGACTAACTTGCGGTGGCAGCGGTGGCGCAGCGAGGGACCGAATCGGAAGACGAAACCTGAGTCAAAGGTCAGGCCAACAGGGCAGGGCAGGCGGTGGAGATTCGAGGTCAGGTAACGTAGCAGAAAGGTCGGGTACATGGGCAGACAGGAACTGATGAACAGGGGGAAATTGATGAACAGGAATAAATATATTAACAGGGGGAAATTATTGAACAGGGGGAAATTGATGAACAGGAATAAATATATTAACAGGGGGAAATTTATGAACAGGGGGAAATTGATGAACAGGAATAAATATATTAACAGGGAGAAATTTAAGAACAGGGGGAAATTGATGAACAGGAATAAATATATTAACAGGGAGAAATTATTGAACAGGGGGAAATTGATGAACAGGAATAAATATATTAACAGGGGGAAATTATTGAACAGGGGGAAACTGATGAACAGGAATAAATATATTAACAGGGGGAAATTTATGAACAGGGGGAAACTGATGAATAGAGAAAGGCCATTAACGATTTTTGATGATCCAAGTGGACAGGAGTATTCCCTTTGGTGAACGAAGTCACACACGGGTCATGCAAGTTGTCATCGATTTCTGGCTTTCTCCGCGACAACTGAAAATTAGAACCATTGTGACAGACGATGAAAAGAACATGGTGTCCGCGCTGCGTAGGAAGAGGGCTGACCCATGCTCCCTGCATGGCATACATGTTCAATTTGGTTGTTCAAGTCTTACACCCATCTGTAAGACATTCTAAAAATGGCCAGGAAACTTTGCATGCACTTCAGCCGTTCTTACACCGCCAAGCACACTCTCCTTAAGCTGCAGCGGCAGACCGGCCTCCCCCAACATAGGCTGATATGTGAGATTTCCAAATGTTGGAATTCCAGCCTCCATATGTTGGAATGACTCTATGAACAGAGAAAGGAAATTAATGATTTATTGATGATCCAAGCAGACAGGAGTAAACCCGTGTGTAATTTTAATGTTGGGCAGTGGCAGCTCATGCGTGACACCTGCCGTTTGCTCAGGCCCTTTCATGTGGATACGTTATTTGTCAGTCGCCAGGACTACGGTATGAATAACGCCATTCCACTGCTTCAAGTTGTCATGGACAGCGGTAGTGGATCCACTGGACTGCCGCAAGCGATGGCAATTGCCACGCCAGGGAGCGGACTCTAAGTAGGTCCCGGTTTTCACCAGAGCCCGCCGCAAAGCGGGATAGAATTGCAGCGGCGGGAGTCTACCATGTCGCTACCCCTGACGTGACTTGCTTGCGGTGGCAGCCGAGGTGTAGCATGGTACAAAATCGTAAGGCAAACTCAGAGTCGAGGACAGGGGGTAAGGTCAGGACAGGCGGCAGTGGTTCATGGTCAAGAGACGGAGGCAAGAGGTACGGTACACGGAAATGACAGACGAGGCTGAAGGAAACGATTTCTCTATAGGCTCTAAAGATTATTATTATTATTTATTTTATAGTCTTGGAGGCAATTGTGTGAGGAGCCTTTTCCATTACAAATGCAGCTAAAGAATTTCCACAGCTTTCAAAATTTGTACATCTAGATACAAGTTCAGCAAACTTTTCCTTTATCACCTGTGTTATCTGTTCATGAACAAATAAACGTTTATCAACTTTCTTTCTTAAACCATTTGAAATCTGTGTGGATTTAATTTGTTCCACCGGTAACAGGGAAGGGCCTCCAGAAGGACTTGTTTTTTTACTTTCTGTAAGTTGGAAATACGATTCACATTCTTCATACTGAAGAAGTTCATCCAAAGCCAGTTTTGCAGCATTCGCTTTTGCTTCTTTTTTGTTCTGTCCCATTCCAGTTTTGTACTGAATTACATCAACAATGGCACAGAATGCAAAATAAGCACTAAAACATTCCCTGTAGTTATGGTCTCCTTCAGTTCAAGTTCCATACGCTGCATTTGAACAAACTGGTATAACGCAGAAACTGGATTAAAACCACCACGTTTATACTTCATGAGGGTTTGATCGTCACTGCTGTCCTCCTCAATGGTCTTGGTATGCAGTGGCTGACCGCTCGCCAAAAAACCTCCCATGCCACTCTCCACATCAATACTACAAGAAGCAGGGAATGTCTGCCCCACCTCTTCGTTGCCAAGTAGCTGCTGAATGTCCTCAAAGAGTTCGTCCTCGCTGTATAGTGGTGCTGAGCCCAGACCACATACTAGTTTTCTGGTTGAGGGACCCGAACGGGAAAGAGGCGGGTTGAGGACAGGTGAGGGCCGCTGACCTGTTCCTGGGCCATGCCAACTAAGAGTTGTATCTGACGAACCCACCGACTGTTGGCTAAGATTGTCAGATGTCATCTGGGATGAAGTTGATGACCTACTCAACCAATCAAGAACCCTTGGGTTGCTGATCAACACACAGCCGCTACATGACACCGGCAGTTCTGGCCTCACTGAGTGAACCCGCTGCGTCGTCCCCCTACTGTGATGCGACCTGTGCCTGCTCCAGGAATGTTTGTGCCACTGCCACTCACATGTGAAGAGCCTGTCACCTCTCTGTCTGATATACTGTTTGTTCAAAAATTTACAGACTCTGTTTAATGAAGATATCTGTATATGATAAATACACACCCTGTATTTGACTCAAAATGAACCCACTAACAGGCTTGGTGTCACGGTCCGTGCCGCGTTCCTGTCCTTCGCCGCGGCCTCTGCTGTCACCGTGTAAGTTCCTATCGCTGCTGCTTGCCCACCTGCGGTTGCTGTGCAGCTTTTCCCATGCTGCTCCTCCATCTTGGCTGCTGCCCTGTTTCCCTGTCTCTATAGACGGTGGCGGCCACATCTTGCCTTCCTTTATTCCCACAGTGTGCAGCAGGGTTTGGCTTCCTCTGCCACCTGTGTGTTTATAAGCCTGCTTCTTCCTACACTCCCTGCCTGATCCTTGTTGTGTCATGATGTTGGTGTCACATGGTGTGCTGGTGTTGCTGCTGTGTGTTTTTTTATCTTGTTTGTTAGCAGTCTGGTGTGCACATGCTGTCTTGTTTGTGTCCTTGTGGTAGCCTCTATATTTTGTTATTCTCTATGTTGGTCTCCTTGTGTCTGTGTCTTTGTCTGTGAGTTTCCTTGCCTTGTTCTCTGCCTGTGTTCTCGCCCTGGTCGTGCCTTGGTTTCTTGCCTGAGTTTAGCTAAAGGCTTTGCTGGTCTCTGCTCACGTTCTTGGTGTTGTTTCCAGTCTGTCTATGTATTCCTTTACCTTATGTTTAATCCTCCTGGTTGGCATCCGTTTTGTCCTGTCTTTGTCTGTTTCTACCTGCACATATCTATACCTAGTCTGCTTTATCTTTGTTCCTATTCTGTTGGTACCTAGCTTTGGCACTTCTGGCCTGTCTGGTCAGCTGCCACTGCTGGGGACTGCTCTGAGGTCGCACCTGGCACCTGTTGGGGAAAGCCATCTTTACCATCAAAGGCTCTGTGAAGATGCCCGACGGCCGCTTAGTTACGCCCCCTTGGAGCAAGCCCGGCAGTGGTCCAGTGGGTCCGCTACCCACTTTACCCGCTCATCCGTTACAGTAGGATCAGGCCATGGACTCTGCTGACATCTTTTTTTCTTGGTCCATGTGCAGGTCTTGCTTCTGGCTGTCCCTCTTTTGTGTGTGGGAGTGTTTTTTTCCATTTTTCACTTTTGCAGGTCTTTTTGGAGTGAGCCTTCTGAGTCCCCGTGCCTTACGATCCTGCCCTGAGCCTTCTGAGTCCCCGTGGCTTACGGTCCCGCCCTCAGCCTTCTGAGTCCCCGTGGCTTACGGTCCCACCCTGAGCCTTCTGAGTCCCTGTGGCTTACCCGCTCTACCCGCTCATCCGTTACACTTGGGTAACCCTTGGATATAAAATGCACTCCAGAAATCAACAGGAAAAATTTACTCATCTTTGGCGTTTAGAAACACCGTGTATTTTACTGACTACAAAAGCACAAACAGGCTTAAATAACCCTTGGATATAAATTGCGCTACAGAAATCACCAGGAAAAAATTAACTGGTATGTGGCGTGTAAAAACGCCATGTATTTTACTGACTACAAAAGCACAAACAGGCTTAGATAACCCTTGGATATTCAATGCGCTCCAGAACTGACCAGATGGCATTAAAATGTATATGGGGCATAATTAGACCCACCCTGGACTTGAATTACAATGCCCCAGCAACTGAATCAAAATTATAACGGAAGAGGAGCAGTCTCTGATAAAAGCAGTGACACCCCCCACCTCCCCACCCCAAAATCGCTGTTAAAAACAAATTTATTTTGTATGAGATCTCTGCAGCAGCATATGCAGCAGCGGCACAACGAAAGCAGTGTGAGGAGCGAGCATGGCGTCCGGACTTATATAGTGCGGTGACGTCACAGAATCCCGCCGGTCTCTGATTGGCTTCATCTCTGCACATGTCATTGAGGGTCCTCCTTTCTTCCTCCCAGACTTCTTTGCCCCGTGTCATGTCATATGTTTGCAGCCATTTTAGCAATTAAAAACACGCTTTGTTCCCGTGAATTACCCAAAACTTCTATTTTGTGCAGAACCAAAGTTTTCCTGAAATTCTAAACGATTTCCACTTTGTTAGAATCAATTCGCCCATCTCTACAATTGATGCAGACAGCCTCTGGCTAGTAAGGTATGTATTCTATAGAGTCAAGGTGCAGGAATGTGCTGGAATATGGAGGACTTATTGGCATGTAGCTGAGGGAGCACTTATGAACCTGGTGAATGCTGATTGTCCCAAAAGCAGCGTAGAAGCCAAGGACCGGTGAAAGAACAGTCACAAGCAGGCTTGTTAACAAGTATAAGAGACAGCCAGTGTAAAGGGATTTTTGTAGCTCCACTGGGGATCAGATGAATGAGAAGCTACGTCCTTCAGAGGTTGTTCAGCTGTAATGGCCTCTCTTTTGGGACTTGCTGCAGTGGGAAGGATTCATGGGCTTTTCTAGAGGAGGAGAAGCTCTCCCCTAGGGGCAACAGAGCCTATATATGAACAGATAATGGAGTTCCATAAGGCTCTTATAAAGCAAAGATGACAGCTCAGTTCCTGGCTCAGCGGAGGCTCTCTAAGAACCTATGCCTCGTACTGCAGTGTCGGCGCTGAGCAGGAGGGGAATGAGTGACCTCCAGGAAATGGCCGCCACATGCGCCCAGCGGGGAGAGAACTCCCGTACTCACTGGAGGAACGCCTCGTCTGTGAGGATTTCAGTTCCTAGGTCAGAAGCTGAGGAGTCAGGGAGGTCAGTGTGTATTGGAGTGCTGCTGGATTTCTCGGCGGTACAAGCGGTGACGCACAGCACTGCATCTGAGTCAGACTCCCTGCACTCCTTGATTCCCAGTGTATGGAGGCACCTGAGGCTGCGAAACCTGCTGAGTCGGGTTTGTGTAACTTCACCTCACAAAGAGGTAGTTGTGAGATCCGGTGCTGATCGTCTGGGGTTTGTTTGAGCCGATTTGAGTCATCACTGGTGAGGAGCTCTACTAACTTGCATCTGCCATCCACAGGCGCCAGGCCACGTCCTGGGTGATATGAACTTTTAATATTTTTTATCATCTGTTAATCCTTTAGAACTTTTTTTACTTATACAAGCATTAACCTAGGATAATTGACCACTAGGAGGCTCAATCTTTTATATACCCCTCTGCATTACCAAGAAGGAGGTTGTATTATTTCCTGTGTGAAGCAGGAAGTAATAGAAGTGCTAGTATGGCGGCTATGAAAGCTTTCATTAGGTTTTCAGCTGCCAAGGTAACCAATCGGCACCCTGCGATCTCTCCAAGCGGGGCTGGATGGAGGGGCGATCAGAGCGAGAAATGGTTTCTGACAAAATGTCCCTTTGTGTAGATACGAACTGCATTGTGTCAGATCATAAGTAAATGAACAAATAGGTAACCTATGAGCATTTCTATTCCGGAAATAGGGTCTTGTTTTAACCCAAATAAGACCCTGAGGAAAATTATTTGTGTGCTTATATGATTTTCTGACTGATCCCTTCAACGAGGTACCCATCCACGGAAAAGCTGTGTACTTCTTTCATACTAGTTTATCCGGCATCTGGTGATACAGAAAGTTGTGCCTCTATCTATTACAACAGTAGAAGGTGAGCATAGATGCGTATATATACACCTTCTGTATTTGTAATGATATTACTGTGTTCTTTTCCTTTCTCTACTTTGCCCAAAAAAATATGCAGGTAGGTAAAAAGGCCAACACAGTAAGTAGGTAGATATGTAGGTCCCGAGTAGGTAAGTTAGTACATAGGGTGTTCCAATAGGTTGTAAGGTATATAGGGTGCACCAGTATATATGTAGAGATAAAGGTCCCCCGGTATGTTGGTAGTTATATAGGCCCCGCAGTAGGTTGGACAGTTTACAGGCCCCCTCTGTAGGTTGGTAAATAGGTCACCTTGGTAAGTAGGTACAGTAAAGGAAATAATTAATCCCTTGCTGATTTTGTAAGTTTTCCCACTGACAAGGACATGAAAAGTCTATAATTTTAAGGGAAGATTCATTTCAACATTGAGAGATAGAATATCCAAAATAAAATCGAGGAAAATCACATTGTATAAATTATATAAATTCATTTGCATAAATAAGAAAAAAGTATTTGATACCCTACCAACTATTAAGAGTTCTGGCTTCTACAGGCCAGTTAGGCACTCCTAATCAACTAGTTAAGACAGCTGTCTTAAGTATTCACCTTTATAAAAGACTCCTATCCACAGACTCAATCAGTTAGACTCTAATCTCTACAGCATGGGCAAGACCAAAGAGCTTTCTAAGGATGTCAGGGACAAGATGATAGACCTGCACAAAGCTGGGATGAGCTACAAAACCATGAGTAAGAAGCTGGGTGAGAAGGAGACAACTGTTGGTGCAATAGTAAGAAAATGGAAGAAATACAAAATGACTGTCAATCAACATTGATCTGGGGCACCATGAAAAATCTCACCTCGTGGGATATCCTTGATCATGAGGAAGGTGAGAGATCAGCCTAAAACTACATGGGGGGTACTTGTTAATGATCTCAAGGCAGCTGGGACCACAGTCACCAAGAAAACCATTGGTAACACATTACGCCGTAATGGTTTAAAATCCAGCAGTGCCCGCAAGGTCCCCCTGCTCAAGAAGGCAGATGTGCAGTCCTGCCTGAAGTCCACCAATGAACACCTGGATGATTCTGTGAGAAATTGGGAGAAGGTGCTGTGTTAAAATGAGACAAAAATTGAGCTCTCTGGCATTAACAACTCACCGTGTTTGGAGGAAGAGAGATGCTGCCTATTATCCAAAGAACACTGTCCCCACTGTCAAGCATGAAGGTGGAAAACTTATGTTTTGGTCAGTGTTTCCATGCCAAGGGCACAGGACTACTTCACTTTATCAACGGGAGAATGGATGGAGCCATGTACCATAAAATCCTGAATCACAACCTCCTTCCCTCCCCCAGGACATTGAAATGGGTCGGCTGGGTATTCCAGCAAAACACTGACCCAAAGTATACAGCCAAGGCAACAAAGGAGTTGCTCAAAAAGAAGCACATTAAGGTCATGGAGTGGCTTAGCCAGTCTCCAGACCTTAATCCCATAGAAAACTAATGGAGGGAGTTGAGGCTCCAAGTTGCCAAAAAACAGCCTCAAAATCTTAATGATTTAGAGATGATCTGCAGAAAGGAGTGGGCCAAAATTCCTCCTGACATGTGCGCAAACCTCTTTATCAACTACAAAAAATGTCTGATTGCTGTGATCAAATAATTATTTCTCACTGCAAAATGCAAATAGAATTCTATACAATGTGATTATTTTTGATATTCTATCTCTCAATCTTAAAATTAACCTACCCTTAAAATTATAGACTGTTCATGTCTTTGTCAGTGGGCAAACTTACACAATCAACAAGGGATCAAATAATTATTTCACTCACGGTATATAGGTCACCAAAGTAGATAGGTATATAGGTGCCATAGTAGGTTGGTAGGTGTATAGGGGCAATAGTAAGTTGGTAGATGTATAGGTTCCCCAGTAGGCTGGTATGTGTAGGTCCTTCCAGTAGGTTGGTAGGTATATTGGTTCCCCCAGTATGAAGGTAGGTATATAGGTTCCCCCTGGTAGGGTGGTATGTACATAGGTCCCTCCTGGGTAGGTAAGTAGGTATGTAGGTCCCCCTAGTAGGTTGCCAGTCTCCAGGGTAGGATGGTAGGTATATAGGGCCACCCAGCAGGTTGGTAGATGAATAGGTCCTCCCAGTAGGTTGGTAGGTATATTAGTTCCCACAGTATGTAGGTAGATATATAGGTCCCCAGGAAGGTTGGTAGATACATAGGTCCCTCTAGTAGTTGGCAGTTATATAGGGCCGTCATTAGATTGGTAGGTATATAGGTCCTCCTAGTAGGTTGTTAGGAATATAGGTCCCATCAATATGTTGGTAGTGATATATGGCTCACCAATAAGTTGGTAAATATATAGGTCCTCCCAGTTAGCTGGTAGTAATATAGAGTCCCCCAGTATGTAGGTAGGTATACAGGGCACCTCAGTAGGTTCGTAGATCTATAGGGCCCCCCAGTAGGTTGGCACGGACATATTCACCTCTCCCCATTCTCCTGACGAAGAACTCGCTCCTCCCTGTGTCCCTGAACAGGTGGCGTGACATCATCATGAAGTGCAGGTGGCGTGATGTCATCATACCGTGCCGCCTATGCGATATACTTCGGTGGATTGCATGTTGGCTTGCTACCCATTGGAATACTCTGTGGGGAAGGGAGCTTCCGCTCCCTGCTCTGTGGTAGCTTTCAATTGTATGCAAGTCCTGAGGATACATATGCAGTTGAAAAGACAGCTGGCGCTCCGGGTCCGTGGTAGTGGCACAGAAGTAAATTATTTCATTGCAAATTTTCAAAAGCAGCAACAAATATGCAATTTATTACATTTTATCCCTCAGTGGTATTAAAGAGGCTGAAGATTACACCAATAAGGAAGTTCTCAACCTTCCCTCATCTCGGAAATTTCACCCACAACATTTCAACACAGTAGTCTACATCCTTTATTTTCTTTCACATCACTTTCTAAACTATTGACACACTCCATACTTTTTTTATTGACTGTCTAAAAGAGTGCATACCCATAAAGACAGAAAAGTGAAGACTAGATTCACACAGCAATTTTTTACAAGTATTTTTATTTGTATAATGCATGTTCTTCAATTCAGATATACACATATATTTTTAGCTTTGTTTATTGGGCTATATTCACATGGCATATAATGTGACAAGTCTAGTCATGTATGAGAAAAAGCAACAATCAATGTATTCCTAAAGCACCAACACCTAAAAACTCATGTCAGCAAATTTGCAACGGAGATGGGTAAATATAGGAGTGTATGGCACATATGCGCCCATACACCAGACATGCCTCTTTTCTATGAGAACACACTGACCAGAAAAAGCTTGTCTGCTTGTTTTACACAGGCAGCAGCACTTTTCATTTTGAGTGGTGGAATTAGCGACCACATGAAAAATCCAAATGATTTAGTTAAAGCCATTTCCATCTTACACCTTTTACCACAAATATGTAGAAAGGGACTGACAACCTTAGCCCACCATGTTTTAGTATGTCTTGGCTAAGGCTAGGTCTACATAGCACAGAAATACCTTCGGATTTTCGACAAATTCAGTATTTTGAATCCGCTGAAAATCCAACGGTACCCTATGCTGAATAGACAGCAATAAAAAATCTGTGCTGTAGACTACACAGCACAGATATTTTATCGTAGCATTAAAAAGCAGCGGAATATGCAACGTGTTGCATTTTCCGCAAGATTCTGTCAAATTGTACAGAACTGACAGCAAATCCGAAAACTGATTGTGGCTTTTGCTCAAAACCGCACCAAAAACCGCAGTCCAGCAAATGTCATTTTGATATTTGCTGTGTAGACCCAGCAGTGTATGAAGCCGCGCCATATGTGGCGGGTGCTAGCTGTTAGATACAACTGACAACCCCCAATAACAGCAGAGATTGAAGCCAAGTCTGATCTCTGCTGTTTAACCATTTAAATGAAAAAGGAACTGCTTACCATTCCTCCTCCAATCGGCCCCCACATGACAAGATTTCAGGGTGCCGAGCAGTTGCTTTAACAGCAAGAAACCTAATGAAGGCTACCATGGCTGCAATCTAACTGCTCCTCTGTCTATGTAGATGGACTGCCCTCATATGTCTAAGTAGATGGAAAAATAAAAAACTTATGACTCCTGGAAAATCAGAGAGAAATAGATGAACACAATGAAAAAAATCCTTAGATCTTAAGGGATTATTGACGCTGCACTATACAGCACCCAGCTGAGCCCTTCTGCTCCTTCATTTTAGTGATCAGTGGGGGTTCTGGTCACTATTACATATCAGAAGTTTGTAAGAATGATACTTAGCTTTTAAGATCTCAATCATATCACATATTGCGCCTCAATAGGGGGGGTACGGTTTCTCCACAAAGGGTTATGTAGGCTTATAGGCCATGTAATGCTCCATGGGAAATTATAATATTTAAATAAGCTAGGACTCTAGCCCAGCCAGTAACTCTTCTATACAAAGAGAATCTTCCATCTGCAAATAGCTCTAGGTATGTAAAGCTTCTCCTATGGGAGAGCACCATAGAGTTGTATAGAGACCTAAATGCCATGCATGTCAAGTAAGCTCTATGAAGGAGTTAACCCAGTCAGCCAGAACCATGCTCTGTACTGATGAGAGGTAAATATCATAAAACAACTGTCTGCAGATGGAGCCACTATGTATAGAAAAGTAACTGGCTTAGCTTGAAATACCTAATCATGTTTTAGGGCTCTGTATTGGGTCAGATGTGGCTTTAAGGGGCACTACCAATAGGTGATGCTAGTCCCAACTCTCTCATTAGTCTCAACTGTCTTTCCTAGAGCTTATTTTAGTTTAGGGTATCTACCACAGGTGTCCATCATGCACCAGGTTACCTAGAAAAAGGTGGTATCATAGAAAACCATAGGGCAAATGTGATTTCTTTTGGACTGTGCTAGCTTTATTTTATGTTTGCATACACTTTATGTGCTGAGCACAAAAGCTTAGTTACAGTTTGCACATAAATTTATACCTTAGAACAGTGGCCAGAATTTAAAGTTAAAGACCACTTAATGGTTGGAATTTGTTGTATAAACTTCTATTTATTTCAATGTTTACTGGATTAAATGTGAATATTTTTTTTTTATGTTTCAGGACAAAGTTTATCCCTGAGGACTCGGAATAACATGTCTGGTGCCATCAATTTATTTATGAGTAAGCTGGAACTGCTGTACCTACATATGAGAAGATAAAACTACTTTAAGTCAATAGCTCATACTGTCATATCACTTATAGAGATATTTTATAACTAACCATGCGGTAACTAACCATCCAATCCTGTGAAAATTTCCCAAATGTCACATCTAAATTTATAGTTTTTCTTAAAGAACTTCAGAAAAATCAATGTGTGAAGCCCGAGGGCATAAATCTTTGTTCTATTTACTATCCAATTACTATTTTGTTGTCCTCATTACTAACTAGGTTGAGTAGTGGCAGCTATGTCAGCATATTGTCAGGACTACACTATGGGCTCTTTAAGGATTGTTGTTGCTGCCTCAGCCAGGGTTCAGCTTGGTGCTTAGTGGGTTAAGCACTTGAGATAATCCCTGGCTGGGGCAGGGGTTTAAAACCTCTTCCTGTCCGCCAGTCTCTGTTCGTGATTGCTTTTTGTGTCCTGTCTGGTTTGCTCTGCTGTGTTGCTTTGTTTCGCTGATTTTTGGCTTGTCTTTTACTCTCCCATTCTGTCCTTTGGTACTTCACATATTCTTGGTTCGATCTCAGCCCGTCTGACTATTCTCTATTTCTTTTCTGTGGTGTTAACTTTTTGTTTGATGTATGTTTGTCTACTGTCTGTTTGGCACAGGTTTTACTCAGTACAGATCAGGAATAGGTTGCTGTGCTTAGGTAGGGCAAGTCAAGACGAGACTAGGATATCCCTCACAGAATCACCAGCCCAATTTTTTTCCTTGGACCCCAGCGGCTTCCCTACTATAAAACCTATACTGGTGGACCAAACACATTTTCTGATGTGGTTTGTGCAGGACCTGGCACAGAGGGTGAAGCTGCAGGAAATTACTTCTCCCTTGAATGCTGTTTGCATTTACCCACCCGTGGAGCCTAAGCTCAACCTGCTGGACCATTTTTTGTGGGACCGCAGTTCTGAGGAACAACAAGTGGGGCTCATCATTTCCTTGCTACAAGCTTGGGCCTTCTCCTTGGACCCTGGCTCTCCTCAGCTATCGTCTGTTGATTTGTTTTTTCAGGCCTTTTGTCTTTTGTATGATGAACAGGTCTTTTGTATGATGTCAGGTCTGTAGCTAAAACTAATATTTTGTCTCTTTGTCAAGGTTAGGGACCAGTAGCAGACTACTGTTCTGAATTTAGGCGCTGGTCGTTGCCCTCGCAGTGGAATGACCCAGTGCTCCAGTGTCTTTTTCTGCAAGGTTTGAGTCACTTAAGGATTTGTTGATTAGCTACATGAAACCAAAAACCTGGAGGAATTAAAGACCCTTGCCCTACAACTCGACCGCCAGTTGCGTGAGCATCAAAGGGAATGTTCTGAGACACCTCTTCCTGTTTTCACACCTCGTGAGGCTGATCAGGAAGCTATACAGCTGGGATCTACCCTGTACCCTACAGGTTGCAAAAGCATCCAAAAGGATAAGGGACTTTGTTTCTACTGCGGAACAGCAGGTCACTTTATCTGAAACTGCCCAGAGTGTCCAATTCCAGAGAAAATCCAGCGCCAAGGGGCCTCTCGGGAGCATCAAGTATTTTTTAAATGCGGCCAGGCATTTAATAATGCCTGTTTGTATTGCATATAACAATCACAAATTTTTGGCAAATTTGTTTCTCGACTGTGACTCTGCAGCGAATTTCCTAAATGGTATCCCATTATTGTCTCTCTCGACCCCAGTTAATGTGGTTGCTATAGACAATACACCCCTCAGTCAAGGGGCAATTAGGTTCCACACTCCTCAGGTTAACTTATAGGTAGGGTTGTTACATTCAGAGCTTATTTCCTTTTTTTGTTCTCAATATCCTACCTGCTGATATTGACTTGGGTTTACCATGGTCACAGGTTCAAAACCCTGTGATCAATTGGGAGAAGGTTGACATTGTGAAATGAATTCTAAAGTGTCATAAACATTGTATAACACTTTCTTTGTCTACTGTTTCCCCCATCGACCCGTCCGTACCTGAGTTTTTGCTAGGCTTTTCTGATGTATTTTCTGAATCAGGCTGTGAATTACTTCCTCCGCATAGGCCCTATGACTGTGCTATTGACTTACTGCCGAATGTCAAATTTCCCAAAGGTAGTATATGTAATCTCTCTGCACCAGAGAGAGAAGCTATGAAGGATTATGTCAAGGATAGTCTCTGCAAGGGTCACATATGCCCTTTAACTTCCCCCATGGGGGCTGGCTTCTTCTTTGTTAAGAATAAGGATGGAGGTCTTAGGCCTTGCATAGACTACTGGGAATTGAATAAAATGACTGTTAAAAATCAGTACCCTCTTCACCTCATCCCAGATTTGTTTATCCAGATAACTGGGTCTACCTGGTTCTCCAAATTGGATTTACGGGGAGCGTAAAATTTTATTTGCATCTGCAAGGGAGATGCAGTGGAAAACTGCCTTTAATTCCCCCGATGGGCACTATGAATATCTGGCTTAAGTTATGCATCGGTGGTTTTTCAAAACTTTGTTAATGACATCTTATTGTTATCTGGATGATGATATTTCAGTGTTTTTCCCTCACGTTCAACATTTACGTACGGTCTTGCACATTCTTAGAAAAAATCACTTGTATGAAAAACTGGAAAAATGTCTCTTTGGGGTTCAAGAGTTACATTTCCTGCATTATATTTTTACACCACATGCATTCCGTATGGATCCCATCAAGGTTCGGGCTATTTTGGATTGGGTAAAGCCAAATTTCCTGAAAGCTCTACAGAGATTCTTGAGGTTCGCTAATTATTACAGAAAGTAATTTTCCATCCATAGACATAGACATCATCAAAAGACTGACCTCACGAAAAAGGGGACGAATCTTATTGATTGGAAACCGGGAGTTATTTGTGCCTTTAAAACCTTGAAGAGGTGTTTTACTGAGGCCCATGTTCTGGTTCAATCTAATCTCTTTAACCCCTTTATTGTTGAGGTGGATGTTTCTGAGGTAGAGGTAGGGGCAGTTTTGTCTCTAGGGCCCCTCTCTTTGACTAACCCTCACCCTTGTGCTTTTTTTTCATGTACATTCTCCCCTACTGAGAGAAATTATGACATTGGGAATTGGGAACTTCTGGCCATCAAGTGGGCATTTGAGGAATGGCGTCACTTTTTGGATGGGGCGAGACATCAGATTACTGTACTCACTGACCATAAGAACCTGATTTATCTGAAATCCGCCAGGAGAATCAGTCCCAGACAAGGTAGATGGGCCCTATTTCTTACCAGGTTTGACTATTGTTACTTACAGAACCGGATCCAAGAATGTTAAAGCTGATGCCTTGTCCCGAAGCTTCTCCACCACCAAGTCTTCCGAATTACCCTCTGAACCCATTCTAGCTAAAGGAGTTCTAGTCTCAGCGGTGTCCCCAGACCTGGCCAGCAATATAAGACAGTTTAAGCAGTTAGCTCCTCCATCTACTCCAAATGGGAAGTTATTTGTACCACCACAGTTTAGATTTCGGCTGTGCAATAAAGTACATGATTCGGTTCTTTGTGGTCATTCAGTTCATTCCTTGTTTGTCGCACGTTTGTCTTCTGTCTGTTCAGCACATGTTTTACTAGGTACAGCTCAGGAGAGGTAGGGGACACCCTTTTCGGGTCGGTTGCTCTGCTTAGGGACTAAGGTGTCCCGCACACATACAAGTGCATATAGATGTGGATTGTAATATTCCATGAAATAGTTCATCAAAATGTTTTAAGAGCAAGTCCAGCACATGTCCATAGCTATTCAGTAGCATAATATACATTTATTTTATTTTACTGTACTTTATTCATGATTTAATATGTAACCCAAATAAAAAGTATTTACACCCAAAATGTAATAACTGGCTGTTTCACCTTAAGCACTGCTGCAATCACTTGCTTATGATAACTTAAGATCAGTTTTTTGTGGATGAATTTTTGTCTGTCCTTTTTTTTTAAAATTGCTTTAATGCAGTAGTGTAAATGATTATAAGCACCAGTTTCAGAGTAAATAGTGACAGGACTGAGACAGTGCGAATTTTGCTTACCCCACCCACATACAGTGATTCACTCTGCTCTTCTCCATGAGAAGAAATGACAGGTTTTTATCTATTGTAACTAATACTACCAACAAAATGGTCTTAGAGGAATTGAGAAGAAGAAAATACTTGAATTTATCTAATCCTCATTCAACCTTTTGCAGGTGGGGTAGCATTTTGTTGTTAATATTTTATGTCTTGATTGTGTTAATCACATAATATTATGTGTTTGTCAGTTTTGCAACAGGTATTACAGCTTTTAAATCTTTACATTGAGTTACATGTTCATACATTATCTTTTACAGTCTTCATACTTGGAAACACAGCTGTAACAAACACAGGTAATGGGAGTTTTAATAGACATCTATAACAGAAAACAGAATTGTCGCTGCATGAGAGTGGTTTATACAGATTTGACTGTTGGACCTGGGTACAAAGTAAACAGCATTAACATTTCTTGGAAATTACAGACTGTCTATGCATTATGAGATTTGATGACACTATGCCATTTAGTGGCTCAAAAAATTTACAATGTCCTATTTTATCAGTCAGATATACACATGTCCTATTCTTTAAAGCAAATATGTCAGGTGATTTTCATTGCTTTATATGATAGCAGGATATAATAGAATGAGAGAAACTGATCTCTGTTATATATAGGTTTATATGATTTAGAGCAGAATTTATGAGTAAAATTAGAGTAATTACAGACAGGACTCCTAGGAGAAATAGTGAGAGTTCTGCTTAACCTGCCACAACATGCGGCAGGCTGGCTTCACCATGTGAAGAACAGCGTAGGCGGTGCGATGATGTGAAGACATCGTACCCATTATGTCAGCACTAGCATCTGATGTCTGGTAGGTCTAAGGCCTTAGACCTACTATGCTGAATAGCAGGGCAGGGCGCCCCCAGTGACGGCATGCCACATATGGGCTTGGTCCCACGGCACGGGTTTGCGGACGGTTTTTCAGACGGTTTTCGGTTTTGAAAACCGTCTGAAAAATCGACCGCTAACTTTCCATGGACTGCTACGGAAAACCCGTGCAGCGGTCTCCACTTTATGGATTTTCCGCCCGGCGGTCCGAAAGACATCCGGTTTTCGGACGGAATATGAACATGTCTATGAGAAGGGGCAAAGCTTTTTTCCACTAATCGCAGAGAAAAGCCATGCCCCAGCGGCCGTGAGGACGGCACAAAAACAGGACTAATACCGGTCGAATAAACCGACCGGTATTTGTCCTATGCCGTGTGAACGGCCCCTCACAGTCACTGCGGCTGCTACGGTGGGGTAGGTCCACCACTAAGTGTATTCAAACCACTGCACTACTACATTGTACAATATTATAGATAATAATAAAATAATCAATTTTTTTTACTGTGCTAAAAAGAGACATAATAGTAAATCACCTATGCATTATTTCATCACTGTCTCCACTAGTGATGACAGGAGCATAGACAGGAAATGTGTTGTGTATGCTTCCTGTTTATTGTTTGACCCATGTCATATGTTTCATAATATCTTATACCATTAAGATCTTATTGCAATAATATGACTCATACTGATACACTATATTTGTAAGAGGAACTAAAGTTCCAGTTATCACGAAATGCTCTAACCTCATAGTGAACATGCAAAAATGTACTTAATCCTTTTTCACGTGAGAAGGAAGTTGGAGTGAATGCATAATTAACACTTTAGGACATGAGATTTAAGGTGGTTTTCCACAATTGGCATTTGTTACCTATCTACAGGGCCCTTCACCTCGGAGCCATATTAGTTTCTAAAACAGGTAGACTTGGTATCTTCTCAGTGCATGAACACAGTGAAGAGAAGTTTAAATTGATTGGGGGTCAAGTATGTACCCTGTCTCTTTAGTTCATGAAAAACAGTCAGTGCTTAACTGTATCCCTTCAGACATTGAATGGAGCAGCAAAGTATAGGATTGACCACCCCACCCTTAAAACTCTTCCCCCTTCTTTTAGTGACTGTTGCGTATCCCTAGGATAGGAGCCCCAGCAATCATATATCATATAGATATCCATGTTCATGGATCACAGGATGCTGCAGCCAATCAATTAGCTCTGTGGTCATAAGCTGTATATGCACGCATTTGACTGCTGAGGCCATGGATTAGTTGCAGCATCATGTGATCCATGAATGTGATGTCATCAGTGAGGGATGGGGGGGACACTGGAGCTCGGGCAGAACTGGAACAGTGGTGATGGGAAAGGTAAATATGGGTTAATTTCCTATTTTTCCCAGTGAGAGGTGGTAGGAAGGTCTTTAAAAGTCTTGGAAAATCTCTTTAACCAAGGATGACTATACAGACCTATTACAGAAATTATGCTATAGTAATCAATTCATAATAAACACTGTTCATACAGAAAGAAGCCAAAATATGCTGTAGTGAATTATGCCTAAAGCAAACATAACACATTAGATTAATGACAATTGGTACCAGTAAAATTGGCAGGAACCTCAAACATCCAGTGTGAACAGAAGCCTTCTAAATGCCCTGTGGTAGCAGATGCCAGAAGGATGAATGTTAACATTCCTGAACCTCTGTACTGCCTGGGCTATTTGGCTTATATATTTTCCCACTAAAATGTATAATTATAATAAGTAGTATTGCTAGTCAAGGTGATATATCATATGTCCAAAAAGGGGAATATGTAACTTATGGTGCCCACAAGATATTTGTTAGCAGATTCAGCCATTTTCCATCAAATTTACAGACAATCTCCTTGCAGATCTTAATAAAGTTGGCTGAATCTGCCAACAATTTTTAACAATTGTTTAATACAGCGTATGGAGAAAACGCAAGAACAATTGTCTACAGGTTGTTACTGTACCAGTCAGACCCACTGCCAATTAACAAAGACAAAGCTTTAGTCTAAAGTTTCAGAACATAGAACATTTATGATTACATTTAGTGTCATAGAGCAGCATCTAAGAAGGGCTCTTTTATGAATTGTAATGAGAACGCACTGAAAGACTAAATAACATGAGTCCAGCTAGAAGATACTAACTTACTGTTCATTTTCAGAAGCGTATGGACCTAGTCTTCATTTGGAACCGGAGCAGCCAGTGTACATTGTAGGAGAGTCTTTAGCACTGAGATGTGTTGGTGACATGCCGACAAGTATCACTGGTTATAGATTCTTCAAAGACACAGTAGATATAATTAACAAGTCGGCCTCTAACAGACTTACCATACCATCTCTTGCTGTAACAGATGTTGGAAATTATTTCTGTACCTACTATAATATGGTACTGAACAGTACACAAGAAAGCAACAACATAAACCTTAAAGTGGCTGGTGAGTGACTACCAACTATCTTTCTTACATTGAAGGCAGTCTGGTCTTCAGATCTATTTGTACATGTATATAAATAAAGACACCATACATAATATACTTACTGATATCCATCCAATGTGCTTCATAACAGCAATACTCTTCTTGCTTTTGTTAATATTTTGCTCTGCAGATTAGTTGATGTAATGATAGTTTTGTTTAACAAAAATAAATAACTTTCTCCATATTAAGTCTATTTTAACAAGTATTTAGTTCCATCAGATGTAAAATTATTTAGCTGGATACATTTCCAAAATTAGCTGAGTCTCAGACACTGGAATGTGTCCAACGGATGAAGGTCAGAAAAGTCTCATTAAAGACTAACACTTATTCTTTAAAACCACACATCTTTCTCTAATAGCACAAGTGACAACATTCATTGGAGTAAAAAACAAATCTTTTTTTTGTTGGTCCAACATTACTCAAATTGAGTTATGTAAATTATATATGTTATTTTCCTATGGTTAAGCGTTTGGATACTGTGAAGTGGTGAGACCCAGCTGATTGGCTGGTGCTTGGGGACACAAATGCTCTTTGTCTCCATTGGTTTAGGTAACGCAATAACAGCGCAATTATTTGTTGTGGTGATGCAAAGCCAATGTTCAAGTACTACAGATTCTTTGCTGCTTATTGGTCTGATGCATGTAGATGTAGTTTTATATTATATTGGCTGTTAGTAAGGCTGAGCTGTTGCTGAGCGACGTTGATGTAGCATATGTATACTGTATTGTGGAGTAATAAGGTACGTTTGGAATGTTGCTATGTGACAAAAATGCTTTACTTTGTTTGAGATAGAAATCACAGAAAAACTTTTCCTAGAAAGCAATATTATCTATATGGATTTGGAATAACAAACCAGTCACTGAAGAAAAATCCTAAACAAATCCAAGCTCTAATGTTTGGTTGGCCTCAGTGGATGTGGAGGCACTGTATAGCAGTATTCCGCACCACTGGGGCCTCCATGCCGTTAAATATTTCCTTGGAATGAGGGGGAGACAATTTGAAAAACATAATAAAATGGTTCTTGAACTGTTGGAATTTATACTTACCCACAATTATTTCCTCTTCGGACCCAGGGTCTACCACCAGCTCAGGGGTACTGCCATGGGAAGCCCATGCGCTCCCACGTATGCAAATCTGTTCCTGGGCTGGTGGGAGAGGGCCCTGGTGTTCGGAGAGGAGATGGAGGGATTTACCAACAAGATTCTATACTGGGGCAGATTTATAGATGACGTCTTCGTGCTGTGGCAGGGCACGGAGGCGTCGTTTAGAGAATTTATCCAGGTATTGAACACTAATGAGATTGGGTTGAAATTTACATTTGAGATCCATATGTCAGAAATAGCTTTTTTGGATCTGAGGATTTTCAGGGATGATTTGGGCTATATACAAACCTGGACTCATCGGAAGGAGACGGCTACTAATAGCCTCCTGCGGTGGGATTCATATACACCTGAAAAAATCAAAAAAGGCATACCCAAAGGTCAATATCTACGAATACGTAGGAACTGCTCCAGGATAAAAGACTTTTATCAACAGGCAAGTGATCTCAAAGATAGGTTCCTGGAAAGAGGATATCCTCCGTCAGTGTTGAAACCTGCATTTAAGAATGCACTGGGGAGTGACAGGAACCATTTATTGAACCCGAGGGGACCTAGAAATGAGGAGAACCACTTTAGAATAATAGGCACATATGACAATAGAAACAATGATGTGATGAGGATTTTGCGGAAACATTGGGGTATATTGCATCTTGATAAAGATCTAGCTGATTGTCTCTCTAAAAAACCTCAAGTGACATACAGAAGAGGAAGGTCATTGAGAGATAGGCTGATTCACAGCCATTATACGTCACCAAAACCAACAGGAACATGGTTAGAACGTAAACCGTTGGGAATGTTTAGATGTGGAAGATGCACATTTTGTAAGTATGTCTGTCAGACCAAGGAGTTTAAGAGCTCGGTGACGGGGAAGATCTATGCGATTCGTGAATTTATGAACTGCTGTACCAGGGGGTTGTCTATCTGTGTAACTGTAGCTGTGGAAAACAGTATATAGGCAAGACGACTAGACAATTAAAAATCCGTATTGGTGAACATCTAGGGGACGTACGACACAGGCGTGATACCCCTTTAGCCAGGCACATCTGGATGGAACACGAGGGAGATTCCTCGAGTCTGATGTTTTTGTGTATGGAGAAGATAAATTCAACATTAAGAAAGGGAAATCTTGACAAAAAATTACTTTGTAAGGAAACAGAGTGGACGTTCAGAATGAAAACGATGCAGCCAGAGGGTCTTAATGAGCTTCTATATTTTGGCTGTTTTATCTGAATATATATATATCAAACTTTTCTCTGGTACTTGGTGGGCTTAAATGATAGTGATATCTGGGCATAATAGCCCTTAGGATATTATTCATTATCTTAGGGATTGTATACATCCTTGATCCGGAATTATTATTTATTGTATGTATCTATATTGATTCAAAATTTTTTTTGTTTTATAAGGGATGTCTTTCTATGTCTTATTAAGTATCTTATCTTTTAGATTGTATGATGGATCTATTACGCCCACTGATGGGTATATTTGCTCAATATTATACATCATGGGGGAATATTCTGAGGCTTTTCATTTAAAACCGCACAGATGTGACATAATTGTATAAACTGTATACTGTCCCTTGCTAGTGATATCTTGCTTAATTATGGGGTTATGAGAACCACACATCGTGTGCCCGGGATGGTAGGGACATAACCAACAGTATTAAAATTGTGCCAGTAGGGAGATAGGACTGGACATCTCGCCCTGATAGCATCTCTTGAGAATTATGAGGGATAGAGTTGTGTGCATTGTGACACACACTCGTATGCTGGCCGGAGTTGCTGCCGGCATGTACTGCGCATGCGCAGTGGCTGTATGATTCTGGGCCGCTGGCGCATGCGCATTTGAGTGGTGTTGGTTGCCATGGCGCCGTATTTTCTAGCTGGCGCATGCGTGGTGGCGATTGAAAGATATCGAACTACCGACGCAGGCGCAGACGAGAGAGGCTGGTTGCTATGGTATCGCTGTATGCCGGCGCATGCGCAGTAGCAGTTTTAAGACGCCGAGTGCACCTGACGGCGGTAAGTAGCGGACTTTTGAATCTATTTAAGATGGGATACAAGACATAGGAACATCAGCTTATCAAAGAGACTACTATCTTGAGTCAATGCAATTGTCCCCCAAGAGATCCTCCTGATGAACCCCGTAGTATGGAGGGGGGAAACGTGTCGAGGATAAGGTTTGATGTATCTTAAGACAATGTTGCATAAATGTGCTTTCTTTTTGTTTCCTACATGGACAATGTATATAGCTATTGACCCTTTAATTGAAGGGGGAGGAAAAGGGAAATAATTTCCAGTGTCCTTATCAGTGGATTGTGAGCTCTTGGAGTACTTGGTATAGGACTCTATAGGAATAGTGATACTATGTTTGGTTGTTGATTTAATGTATCTTTAAAGACAGTATAGAAATATATATTTGCCAACATCTTTGGTAGTCGATAGGGACATTTAGTATTAATTGGGTGAGCCCACAGAGACTAGGCCGTCCTTATCGGGACGATTACTTGGTCTAATTAAGGATAAGTGTAGGAATATTAGGTAGGGATAGAGTGTATATTTAGATTTAATTTTGACTAAGATAGATTTTAGATGCGTATCGCATCTTTTTATGGGTATATATTAAAAGTTATATTTTAGAGCTTGGATTTGTTTAGGATTTTTCTTCAGTGACTACTTTGTTTGAGATAGAACATGCAAACCCTGGTGAAAGAGAATGCGCATTAGAGCATATTGGTCCTATGTCTTCCAGAACCTCTCACATTTAATAAAAAAATTTAAAAAAAAAGAATTATATCTTTACTATTTGCACAATTTGAGGAGTGTATGTACAGTAAAGGAAATAATTATTTGCTGATTGTGTAAGTTTGCCCACTGACAAAGACATGAGCAGTCTATAATTTTAAGGGTAGGTTAATTTTAACATTAAGAGATAGAATGTCAAAAATAAAATCCAGATAATCACATTTTATAAATTATATAAATGTATTTGCATTTTGCAGTGAGAAATAAGTATTTGATCCCTCTGGCAAACAAGACATAATACTTGGTGGCAAAACCCTTGTTGGAAAGCACAGCAGTCAGATGTTTTTTGTAGTTGATGATGAGGTTTGCGCACATATATTAGGAGGAATTTTGGTCCACTCCTCTTTGCAGATCATCTCTAACTCATTAAGATTTTGAGGCTGTTGCTTGGCAACTGGGAGTTTCAACTCCCTCCATAAGTTTTCTATGGGATTAAAGTCTGGAGACTAGTTAGGCCATGTGTTCTTTGGGTCATAGGCAGCATTTCTCTTCCTCCAAACATGGCGAGTTGAGTTAATGCCAATTAGCTCAATTTTTGTCTCATCTGACCACAGCACCTTCTACCAATCACTCACATAATCATCCAGGTGTTCATTGGCAAACTTCAGACGGGCCTGCACATGTGCCTTCTTGAGCAGGGGGACTTTGCGGGCACTGCAGAATTTTAAACCATTACGGTGTAATGTGTTACCAATAGTTTTCTTGCTGATTGTGGTCCCAACTGCCATGAGATCATTAACAAGTTCCCCCCATGTAGTTTTAGGCTGATCTCTCACCTTCCTCATGATCACGGATACCCCACGAGGTGAGATTTTGAATGGTGCCCCAGATCGATGTTGAATTAACAGTCTTTTTGTATTTCTTCCCTTTTCTTACTATTGCACCAACAGTTGTCTCCTTCTCACCCAGCGTCTTACTTATAGTTTTGTAGTCCATTCCAGCTTTGTGCAGGTCTGTGATCTTGTCCCTGACATCCTTAGAAAGGTCTTTCCAATGTTGTAGAGGTTAGAGTCTGACTGATTAATTGAGTCTGTGGACAGGAGTCTTTTATAAAGGTGACTATTTAAGACAGCTCTCTTTAATGCAGGTAACGAGTTGATTAAGGAGTGTCTAACTGGTCTGTAGGAGCCAGAACTCTCAGGGGGACATGTCTGAAAACTGTCTTGCTCTAAGACTTTTCTTGTTGCCCATAGCAACCAATAAGAGCGCCCCTTTAATTTTTTCAGAGCTCTATGTGAAAAGAAAGGGGAACGCTGATTGGTTGCTATGGGCAACAAGAAAAGTCTTAGACCAAGACAGTTTTCAGACATGTACCCCTTAATGGTTGGTAGGGGATCAAATACTTATTTCTTACAGAAAAATGCAAATAAATTTATATAATTTATACAATGTGATTTTCTGGATTTTTTTTTTTTTATTCTATATCTCAATGTTAACATTAGCCTACTCTTAAAATTATGGACTGTTCAGACTGTTTAGTATGCCCCCTGTCAGTGGCAAACTTACACAATCAGCAAGGGATCAAATAATTATTTCCTTTACTGTATGTTATATGGCCTTGGAATGTATGTTAACAAAATCATTTTAAAAGTGGGTGAAGTTATAATTTAATTCGAGGTTGCTAATAAATAGTGTTGAGCGATTTTTATCGACAAAGTTGAAATCGGCAAGGTTTTTATGGTGATCGAAATTTCCAGATCATGCGATAATTAAGGTTAAAATCTGTGCATCATCTATTAAGATCGCGCCTTTTTCGGCGCTTTCTGTAATTTTGGCGGCCAGCAAATGAGATTACAGAATAGAGCAGGGTGAGATGTGTGTGCGACGTCATGACTGGGATGTGTATGGTTGCGATTGGCTGGAAAAATCACATGACCTCGTTTTACATAGAACAGCGTTTCCTGTTTCAGCCTCAAGGTCTCTCAACGTCTCATAGGGATAGGACCTGCGTTCTGCCTGTGGCCAAACAGCTCAGCGAAATTAGTCTATTTCTGCACAGAGAAACCTCTACTATTAGCTGTGATCCTTCCAATTTAGTTAGATTAGGGATTTGAACATTTTATGTAGTTAGCTAGAGAATTTTAAAGCAGAATCTACCACTGTAAATTCACGGCGGTGGGAGCGGGGGGGGCCCCCGCGGGCGAACACAGACAAGCTCTATCTTTAAAGAACACTGGATAAAGTTCACCAAGACTTAGTGTAGACATTGTAGTGGAATATCTTTATTATTAACAGTTTGCTATTGAAATATTTCCTGGATATTGGGCAGCCTGAACTTATATTGGATAAACATCATTTCTAGTAACTGCAGGTCTCTTTGTTAGCTGCAAAACTCCACTTTTATTATCAGTATACATTTCAGATAGGTGTTCAATTTTACCCATTACACCTGTGACTGTTAATATATCCACCTTGCACTTAAATTACAAACCAGCAATCTTGTAGTCAGCACAGGTTGTTTGTTGCCAAAAATACCGTGTATCGTACGAAAACATCACAGTTACGTGTTTTTTGACTTTTGCGCACCCAGCACTGTTCATTGACGCAGCATCTACGTAAATCTTAAAACAGCAATTCTATATTCACCACAGGTGAATTGAAAGGTGCAAAAAATACCGTTTATTATATCAAAACATAACAGTTACGTGTTTTTTGACTTTTGCGCACCCAGCACTGTTCATTGACACAGCATCTAAGTAAATCTTAAAACAGCAATTCTATATTCACCACAGGTGAATTTAAAGGTGCAAAAAATACCGTTTATTATATCAAAACATAACAGTTACGTGTTTTTTGACTTTTGCGCACCCAGCACTGTTTATTGACGCAGCATCTACGTAAATCTTAAAACAGCAATTCTATATTCACCACAGGTGAATTGAAAGGTGCAAAAATACCGTTTACTATATCAAAACATAACAGTTACGTGTTTATTGACTTTTGCACACCCAGCACTGTTCATTGACGCAGCATCTACGTAAATCTTAAAACAGCAATTCTATATTCACCACAGGTGAATTGAAAGGTGCAAAAAAATACCGTTTATTATATCAAAACATAACAGTTACGTGTTTTTTGACTTTTGCGCTCCCAGCACTGTTCATTGACGCAGCATCTACGTAAATCTTAAAACAGCAATTCTATATTCACCACAGGTGAATTGAAAGGTGCAATAAATACCGTTTATTATATCAAAACATAACAGTTACGTGTTTTTTGACTTTTGCGCACCCAGCACTGTTCATTGACGCAGCATCTACGTAAATCTTAAAACAGCAATTCTATATTCACCACAGGTGAATTGAAAGGTTCTGTGACTTTTATAACCTAAGTGTGTTGCCTAAGATGTAGCACGTATCCATTTGACTGTTGTGGATGTTAATTTCAGCTTCTCCAGCCTTGTTTGGGTGTAATAATGAAGGTGTTGTTGCTCTCCCACAGACTTTAATGGTCATCGCGCATAATCGATGCTCACTATCGAAAAACCTTATCGATAGCGGCCGACTATCGACTATCGATCGATCTCGATAGCCAACGCAATCGCTCAACACTACTAATAAACATTTTGTAAAGGCACGTTTGTTATCCTTATAATAAAGTCATTTAAATAGCTCCAGTGCCTCAAGTAAAATAAAAAAAGTCAAACTTCCTTTTTCCTGGTCCCCAGTAGAGATGAGCGAACAGTAAAATGTTCGAGTTGGAGCCGAACTTCGAACGGTAGTGGTGTTCGGTTCGAGATTCGATTCGAACTGGAACCCCATTAAAGTCAATGGGAGAAGATGTTCGGGTTAATTTTTATACCTATACAGATGAGGAGAAGCTGTAATTACCATCCACAACAGTAAACTGGATGTGTGGAACAACTTAGTGAAGAAAATGTGGCTCTAAGAGACAGAAAAAAATTGAGAGACTAAAATACTTCATTCATTTCAATGGCTAACTGAAAAGATGAGGACAGCTTGCAAGCAGGGCGTAGCTATAGGTGGTGCAGCGGTAGCAGCTGCTACGGAGCCCTGCATTATGAGAGGGCCCAAAAGCCACTATGACACATAAGAAGACACTGGTATTGGAAATGGCACATGGTAACTGGCAGGAGCCCCATTTCACTTTTTGCAACAGGGCCCAAGAACTTCAAGTTACGCCTCTGCTTGCAAGCTTTGTACATGTGATATATGTGGTGGCAGCAAGAACATCCCAATGGGGAACATGGAGGTTCAGCTGGCAGGAGCGTAGTTATAGGGGGTGCAGCGGTAGCAGCCGCTATGGGGCCCTGCATCCTGAGGGGGCCCAAAAGCCCCTTTGACACATAAGAAGACAACGGTATTGGAAATGGCACATGATAACTGGCAAGGATGCCAATAGGGCAGTACAGGCAGTACTCCTGTCAGGGGCCCTAATCAAAAAGGGGCCTTGAAACTGTTAATAGATGACTGATGGCAGCCCTGGTAACGGGGGGAAAGGAGGGTGTCAGTTATCACCCCGCCAGCTGCGCTGAATGTGCGTTCCAAGATAACGCTGGCTGCTGGGTGGGATAAAACTTCTATAGAGAGTCATGCAAGTTCAGGCCATTCATCCAGTTTGGACACCCAGAAGTTGAATGGGTCCAGATTAAGTCCAAAAATGGACCATGGTCTTAAGGTGGTCTCTTTGTGCCTGAATGCCTTGCAGGCGTTGGTGAGGTGGTAAAGAACGATTGAAAAATGTCACCCAGTAGGTTTCTGCCACACTGCCTGCTGCAGCTATTTGCCATTCTACTGCTGCCATGTTGCTGATGTTGTTCCACCGTGACATTAGAATGTGAAAACGCAAAAGATGTCTCGAGTTGGTCAATGAGCACTGTCTCAAAATCCTGCACTCTACTGTCAATTTGTGTGGGTGGAAAGAATTTGCTCACTTCTGTCTTGTAACTTGGATCAAGGAGGGTGGACACCCAGTAATCGCTGTTCATATTTATTGCCTTGATGCGTGGATCATGTTGCAGGTAATGTAGCATCCAAGCACTCATTTGTGAGATGCTGCCAGGATCTCCCATGCCTCGTGGTCTAGGGTGCACTAACGGGATCCTTCTCCTCTTCCTCCTCCTGTAATCTGTGCCAACCTCTTACAACTGAAGGGTAATCGGTACCGGTGGTGTCCACCCTTACCTCCTCATCCTCCTCCACTTCCTCATCCTGACCGTCACTAGAGCCCTGGCTAGCCTCAGGCGTTCTACTCTGTGAACTGAACTGCCATCCTGCACCCACCCTCAACCTAGAACCACTGCCTAAAGAAGACATAAACAATTGTGAAACAGTTGGGCCTCCTACATCCTCCGGCGAGTAAGGCTCTGTGTCCGCCTCATCCTCCTCCTCCATCACTGCAGGGACCTGCAGCCGCAGAGTGCCTAACACTTTTTGCAGTAAAAATATAACCAAAATGGTCATGCTGACGAGGGCCTCATCCCGACTGACCATTTTGGTGGCCCTTCAAAACTGCCAAGGATCCTTCACCTGTCTCCACTCGCTATGGGTCAACACCCCGAGGTCTGCATCACTGCTAGTCTGGCCATGCAACATTTCATACTGCAAAATGACATTACGCTGCTGCCACAATCGCTGGAGCGTGTAGAGGGTGGAATTCTAGCGTGTTGCTACATCACATATCAGACGCTTGACGAGGAGGCCCAGATCACACTAGAACGCTGCCAGTCGTGCTGAAACAGAGTGCGAAGGTCGGAAGTGTGAGCTAAGACCTCGAGCCTTCCTCAGCAGACAGTCAAGACTCGGGTAGTGCTTGAGAAATTTCTGCACAACCAGGTTCATGATGTGCCAGGCAAGGGATGAGATCTATTCTGCAACGTGGCGGGCCAGGGCAGGAAACAGCTTCTCTGGAGAAGAAATGATTGCTTGGCATCTGATATTGGGGGCATGCTAGGAACATAACGTGGCGGAACCCATCTGTGTCTACCAGGTGGAAAGGCAACATTTCCAAGGACAACAGCCTGGCAATGCCGACATTCAGGCTTTTGGCTCTGGGATGGTTGGGGTAAAAGCGTTTCTTATGCTCCCACACCTGGTACACAGAAGGCTGGCTGCTAGACTGGCTGCTGTACAGCGTGCAGGTCAAACTCGTGGAAGGGGAAAGTGCAGGCTGTGTTGCTGGGGTTGGGAATCAGCCGACAATATATGGGACTGGGGATGATGCTTGCTCATGCTGCTCTGGCATATCAGCAGCAGAGGATCACTTGGACTTGGAAGTGGCAGAGGAGACAGAAAATGTCACGGTGGTTGGAAGCCCAGGACCTGTGTGGACTTTTTTCTCCAAGCAACTATTCCACAGCAATTCATGCTTTCCATGCATGTGCCTGTTCATACTTGCGGTGCTTAAACTCTTTTCATTCTTTCCTCTACTGATATGTTGATGGCAAATCCGGCATATGATGTCAGTCGGCGAATCTGAGGCTTGATCAAAAAAGGCCCAGGCTTCACAGGTCCTGAACCTCTTCAACCGTGAAAACCTAGTACCAGTGTTCCCGCTGCCACCACTGACCACAGCTGGCAGAGTAATGTCAGCGGACTTGTGCAACCGCGCTCTCCCTTTCTGAGGCCGGACCCACACTGACACTACCCCATCATCCTCCTCCTCCACTGATGATGCGCTCGGCAGCTGCTGCTCAAAAGATCATGTTATATCTGCAATATCATCATCATCACAGGTGACTTCCTCTTCCTCACAGTCTACATCCTCAAGCTGCAGGCTACATTGCTGACTGCTCGGTATTTCTGCCGACGGACCAGCTTCCTTCTCCTCCTCTGAGGGCATCAGCGATTGGGCATCGGAGCAGACAAAAACATCCTCTTTGGCCTCTAGATCTTTTGAAATGCCTTTTGACCCCAACCGCAATGTGTGATCACAGAGCTCTTCAGAATATGGATTATTTGGAGTGGTCTGTATATTGGGTTGTGACATTCAGCCCGTGTTTGCTTCAGGTTGGACTGATGATGATGACATTTTGTGGCTGTGACTGAGAGGAAGAGATGGTAAAACCACTGGATGCAGGGTCTGATAACCACTGAACAACAGATTGGTGACGCTGTTCAGTAATGAGACGTACAGGGAACTGAGCAAGTGATGACAGGCCTGACGATCCTGCGACTGACTATTTGCTTGCTTGTGTGTTGTCCAGAGCACTGGAAGGAGTGCCTTGTCTCGTACCTCTATCTCCACTTCCTACACCCCTCCTTGCTCGCTTACCACCTCTAATTCTCACCATGTTCAAAGCTAAATATTATAGCTCTGTGCATGGCACAAGATACATGTAATATAAAAGAGAGAAGTGTATATATATGTGGATCACAATAACGCACTGGTATATTTTAGCGTTATGTGGACTTAAAATCTGGCAAAATTACACTTTTTGCCATAGAGTAACATTTAGCAACAGAAAGAACTCTAGTTCCTGGTTATATATCTGAATGCCAATAACAAGCAGTATATTTGAAAGGTATTTCACACCCAAAACTGCCAAAAAGAAAATTTTCTCCACTCAGAATAATTTTCACCAACCAACTACTATTTAAAATATATTTCTTTGTATAGGAGATTTGGAGATGGTGTTTTATAAAATTATTTCACCCCCAATACTGTAAAAACTGAACTTTTGTGCACTGAGTATGATTTAGAAAATCCAAGCACTCTGTGTAATATATATCCATTTATATGAGAGTTAGGCATTATGTGAGCCTGCAAATGTCGCCAAATAACAGCTTCTGGGTGTGGGAAAGATGCAGTCAGGAATACAAAACTCCCTAACTATTGCTGTCTATGGAGAGGAAAATGTTATCTAACTAAGTCTTGATTCCCTAAGCTTGCTGCACACCCCCTAACTAATTAATCTAAATAGCAGCTTTCCCTGTCTAAAATCGCTAATAAACAAATCTTGTGCCTGCATGCAAGCAAGCAGACAGAGAGTAGTCTTTACAGTACAGAGAGTGAGCTGAAAATGGCGTTCAGTGAAATACTGTATATATATAACACAGTGAAGTAACCCTATTTCCATGAAAATAAGACATCCCCTGAAAATAAGACCTAGTACAATTTCTTTGAAGCTTAGAAATATAAGGCCTTCCCTGAAAGTAAGACCTAGCGGCTCCTACCTTGTGTGGGAGGCTACCTGGACAAAAGGTGCTTATTTAAGGAAAGTACTATTGCTATGATTCTAAAAGAAATGGAGTCACAAGAAATTCACCATGAAATTCTGGGTTTGGAGAGTTATGATAATGTTCCAGAAGATGATGACATCTTTGCTTTTTGTTCATAAATACTGAGATCAGTAAATGTAGCATAGATTGTTGTACATGGAAATAGTCACAAGAAATTATTGATGGAATTCAGAGTTTGGCTGCTTCTGCTGATGTTTGTGATGACAGGACTACAGTATATTAATAAAGGTAGATTTTTTGGTCAACAATAAATGTGAATTCTTGCTCATGGAAAAAATAACACATCCCCTGAAAATAAGTCTTTAGGAGCAAAAAATAATATGACACTGTATATAACATAGTCATGTGATTTTAGCAGCCAATGAGAGCCCTACACATCAGCGATGACATTTTTGACACTTCTCTTTGCTCTGCACTGATTGGATGGCTGCCAAAAGTGCAGAAAGGCACTGAAAACTATTACAATGGTGTTTCGAACAGCATGGCGAACTCGAATATTTACTCGAACGAACAGTAAAATGTTTAGTTCGGGTTCGAGAAAATTGAGATCTTCGACTCGAACTTAACTTTTCTCGAATGGTTCGATCAACACTAGTCCCCAGCTCCAGCGGCACATCTCTCCGGTCTTCAGTTGACTTGCCATCACTTCCAAACTGTGATGTAAGTAAAGGGGCACATGACCACTGCAGCAAAGCAACAGTTGCAGTAGTGACATCCCTATTTAGAAGGGACGGTGTGTAAACAGAAGACAAGAGAGACGCGCTGCTGGCATCAGAGATAGGTGGAGGGTAAGTATGATTTATTTTTTTATTTTAATTAGCCCCTGACGTTATTCAAATGACTTTATTGTGAGGTGAAGAACCCATTTAAGAACAATGATGATAAAATAGCAGTCACACTTGGAATGTGTATATACGGACAATCACATCAACATACAGATGTAGCAAAGTTTATTTTGCCTGTGATATCAAGCTATTAATTTTATCTGTTCTTAGATCACAACAAAGGCCTTTGAAAAACATTGAAAAATTGTCATTACTTTTCTTTGCTACATCTGTAGCAGCAGGAAGGTCCATAATGGCAAATCTATGGATAATCATATGGATTTTGTTGCTGTATAGCAATGCAACCATAGAGTTAAAGGGGTTGTTTCACTTCATGAAATGCTTTTCTCTGGCTGCGATTCGGGCATGCATGTGAATGAGGAGGGTGGCGCACCACACTACTACCACCATCTGTACTACTCCACCCATCATCTGCAATATACACCATCTAGCACTGGCAATTGCTGGAAATTTCACAGTGACACTATAGAGACAGAACAAGGGACTGTCCTGAATAGATATGCCCAGGGTAGTGTACCAGGGTACAGCTTAATCCTTAGCCTTGACTGGTTATCCTAAAGGTTGGCATCTTAAATATGGAGAGGCCATGTAAAATAGAAACAGAAGAAATGAGAAGTTCTAGAAAAGGATGATTTACCTGACCATGCAATTGTTTACCTGTGAAGTGTAATATGCTGTAAGTTTATTGCTGTCAAGCCTACAAAACCTCAAGCTGAGAGTCTCTGTGGTTACTTCCTCTGTGATGCATTACATTTCCCAGTAATCCCAAAAGTAACATAAGCATCCACAAACATCCGCTACCCAGGTGTACCTGCCTGCTTGACACTCGGTAGCTGCACTGCTACACTTTACATATTTAACTAAATTGAATGGGCAGTCAGACAATGAGATTTTATTTGAATTGAGAGAACTTTCACAACTGCTCTATATGATGTTAATAGAACAAATTATTAATTGCACCAAATTGACTTATAGTTAAATCTGTGGTGCGCTGTAAAAGAGAAAACAGAGGACAGGCGCACCTAAGGATAAACAGCAGTAATGGGGAGGGTAATGAAAACCGCTCACCATTTGTGGTTGTACAGGATGGACGGGACTCATGTAGATGGCATCAAAAGATAGGTAGCGAGCAGCCTGGTTCTGTAAAAGTCTCAGGAAATCAACTGCACTTCGACTGGTTCACTGAGTAAAGTAACCTTCTTTCATCCAAATGAATTGGATAAGGTATATAATACAGACCTATGGTGGCGCTCAAGCAGTAGGTATGCAAACCGAAATATAGGTAAAGCTTTTAGCTGAAGCTGAGAAAATAGGAATCGGGAAACGTCCCAAATAAATTGTTAGTTTTAATTTCAGCAAGTAACAGTCATTAAAAGACAAAATATAAATCGTGCCGCGCTTCCTCATCCAATTCATTCGGGTGAAAGAAGGTTAAAGTGACTTATAGTAATTTAATGTTATAGTATTGAATGAAAAAATGTTCCAGTAGCCACATGGTCAAATCCAATCTCATCCATGGGGGGCACAAGAAGCAAAATAAAATTGTCCACACCATCTACTTATGGAAATCTAAAACAGCAGTGTAAGGATCAATAATTAAAAACGCCATATATCAGAGACAAGAAATCAACAACTTATTGTTATTTTTCAAAAAAGTTCCCAATTTTTGCACCTGAGCATCTGGGCCCTATAGCAGCTAGTTATTACCATGATCTGACATCCCTAATAGATTGTAAGCCCTCATGAGCAAGGCCCTCACACCTTGTGTCTCATCTGTTAGTACTTTTAATGTGTAATGTTTGTACGTTTACCCTTGAATTTGTAAAGTGCCGCGGAATATGTTGGCGCTATAGAAATAAAGATTATTATTATTATTACAAGATGTGCATATTTTGAGGCTTTTGGATGAAAACATTTGCATGTCCTCTTCAGTGTTTCCTCTGTTGCATATTTTGTTGGTAGTGCTGTAGAGGTGAAAAGTCAAATGAAGCTTGACATTACTTGTAATCCCTGTAAAAAATAACATCTTTTGCTCCTTCATTAGTGTACAGTATATGTTATTTATATGACTTCTGCTTATCAGATCTTTTAGAGCTAGTGAGTTAGGGGGTCCCTAAAATGCCATGATTTTCTTATAAACCAAAAAAAAAGAAACACTTCCGGAATGTTAAAATCTGACTGTACATTTATACATTTTTGGTTTTTCATATCACATTGTAATGTGACAAAATGTGAAAAATGTATAGATTCCTATTAACCAATTTTCTAACCTAAATCTCTTTACAGAACGTCCTCCTGCTCCAACATTATCTGTTGAACCCCAGAGAAGTGTCTTTGTGGTAAATCAATCAGTGACAATAGGCTGTCACTTACCAAGAGGACAAAGTGCCACTGAAGTCTATCTGTATCGAAATGAAAGTATAGTCACGGAGGCGGATAATTCTGGAGTTCTATCTGTTGAAAATCTTAATAAGAGGAATACTGGAAGCTATACCTGTCAATATAAGATTGTTATATTGGGACGTACAATAGACTCTCCTCTTAGTAAACAAGAGACTTTGGTGGTGATAGGTACTGTAAATATTTTAACACAATGTCAGTAATATTTCCTAAGACATTCTGCAGTATAACAGAATATGATATGTCGGAGTTTGGAAAAGTGGGCCCACCAAAGAAGGGGCCTATCCTTCATCTATGAATGATTTTATTTTAGTTTTTGAGCAACTATGATTCCTGAAGTGCTGCCTTTGTTGTGTGCTGTTCAAATATTTCATAACTCAATATCTAACACAGGGATGAAGCCCAAAGCCATCTAACATTTATAATCTATCCTAAGGAAAGGTATTAAGGACCACATGTATGAAAACTGTCTAGATCTAAAACTCACTTTGTTGTACCCCTCTCATTTTTCATGAGCACTGTATGAAATGAGAGGGGCGCTTTGATTGGTTGCTTTGGGCAACAAAGTGAATTTTGGACCTAGACAGTTTTCATACATGTGGCCCAAAATGTTTTTGGAAACATGGATACATTTTAAAGGCTGATCATGTGTAAGTAGTACTGTAATGGTCGTAGTAATGTAGTAATGGTCGGATTTTCGTTGGGTTTAGTATTTTGAAACCGCTGAAAATCCAACCATTTTGCAAGTCCATAGTCTTTATTACAAAAAATGATCTGTAGTCTACACGGGTATTTTTTTTAAGCTCGTTTTCTGGTGCCAGCGGACTTAGGAACTTGTTGTAAAATCCGCAAGTGTTTTGCGTTTTGCCGTCGGTTTCCCGTACAATGAATAGTATGGGCTGACGGCAAAAAAACTAAAACTGGACGTGGTTTTTGCAAATAACAGTGACAAAAACCATGGCCATGCATCGGACAAAAAGCAATCGGCTTACTGACTTTTTTTGTCCTATGGTGTGTCTGTAGCCTAATATTTCCAAACAGTACGCAAATAATATAGCCAATTAGGATATTACATAATAATATATTATAGAAATATCGCTTACCTAGTAATCAAGATAAAGCTTAGAAACATAAAGCTGTAACCATCACTGAATCGTGACTAGCATTAAACTCCAACCTTTGTCACCAAGATATTTGAAATAAATTGATAAACAGAAAACATCAAAAGGTCCTAATGCCAAATAATAACAGTCACAGAATGGTACAATAAATGAATGTACTTGGATCCAGCCTAATAGAGAATAAATTAACCTTCAAAGGAAATATGTCAATCAATATATGAAATAAATTAAAGGTTGGTGTTTTGGATTGCACATCTCAATAAGACCTGTTTTCAATGATCCATCAAAGTATTCCCTGAGAAATGTCCCAGCACGCTTCCCTGTGGCAGTTGGGGTTTATCTGGGGACAAAACAGAAAAAGAACTAAGGGCATGTTCACACAACGGATTTGGCCGCGGTTATGGCTGCGGGTTCCGACACGGTTTCTGAGGCAAAAACTACGTCCAAATCGCGCTTAGTTTATTAACATGGTTTCCTATTGGAAACCGCGTTAATATTCACACGCCGTGGGTTTGGGGCCCCAGCCTTGTCGCGCATGTTTGAGAACTCTCCTGTCAATTCTTGTTGCCGCGCGTGTCACCGAGGGCGTCGCCGTGGCTGGTGCGAGGCTGGGCCGCGGCTGGTGGCATGGTTTGCCCCCTGCCTACTAATTTGCATGTGGGCAAACCCTCGCCGCAAGCCGCGACCACGGCCAGTGCCCGCACAGCAAACCCGCGTCGGGAGACGCGAGTTTGCGGCGAGGTTAGGATGAGATTTGGCCGTGGGAATTGCGCCGTAAGCAGCGGCCGAACCCGCAGCCAAATCCGGCGTGTGAACATGTCCTAAAACTGGAGTATAACAACCACAAGTTACTAAAATGGCATAATAAGAAAAATATCCAGTTAACCATGATAAGCCATTGTAAATTAAATAGACACCAGACTCACAATGGAACCACTTTCCATGGCCACTTATGAATTTAACGCAAAAACTGCACTACAGAGTTATTTCACAATAAGGGTGCGTTGACAATCCCGACTGGTATTTGGGGTTTTTTGTCACGCAGGGGGTGTTTTTTCTCTGTGGTTTGTGGATTCAAGCACTCCCCTTCACATCCACATGTTCATGTTCTGCCCGAAAACTGGGCGGAAGAATCAACATGTTCTAAGTTTTTCGGAATGCTGGCGGAAAATCCGTGCAGTGGGGACTGCTGCACGGATTCTCTGTTTGAATTAATGTAAAAGGTTGACAGTCAGTTTACAGACAGCTTTCAAATCCGAAAACAGTCTGTAAAACCAACGGTAAACCTGTGCCATGGTGACAAGCCCTAAGGGTCAAGATGACAGATATCACCTTAAGTGCCACAAAAACAATCATATACCCTGTATACTCTGTTCCTATGCAATGTATGTGCAATTTTCCTTGCATGCAATGCATTATAAAAGTAATAACAATAATAATTACTGAGATGACATAATTACATTCCCTTAATTACCGCCCACCGTATTTTGACAGTGGGCAGTGTGTGTACTCTGTCAGCAGCGACAACAAAAGACGTTGCTGCCTTCAGGAAAGGTTTGCGGCTCTTAACGCCGCAACTGCGGTATAGCTCTATGCCTAGAGCAGTCTCTGTGCACGGTCGGGAAAAGAGTTTAACCGTTTGATTGCTGTGGTCTGTGACCGTGGGGATTCCTCTGTGCCATCGGGTCACTGGGATTCGTAATGCCCAGTGAAGCCTCGGGAATGTCTATACAGTTAGCTTTGGGGACCTTGAAGAGGCCCAGAGCTGTCTGTAGAGTATGTCATGGCATATTGTGTTTTGCACTGACAGTAGCCTGTGTCATACTGACACAGAGTGTAATGTATTAGCACGCAGAAGATAATTACAGTTGTATCCCATAGTAGTAGATGCAACATGGAAGCAAATTTAAACATGTAATTTAAATGTTAATTAAATGTTAAATTTGCTTCCATGTTGCATCTACTACTATGGGATACAACTGTTCCATGTTGCATCTACTACTATGGGATACAACTGTAATTATCTTCTGCGTGCTAATACATTACACTCTGTGTCAGTATGACACAGGCTGCTGTCAGTGCAAAACACAATATGCCATGACATACTCTACAGACAGCTCTGGGCCTCTTCAAGGTCCCCAAAGCTAACTGTATAGACATTCCCGAGGCTTCACTGGGCATTACGAATCCCAGTGACCCGATGGCACAGAAGAATCCCCACGGTCACAGACCACAGCAATCAAACGGTTAAACTCTTTTCCCGACCGTGCACAGAGACTGCTCTAGGCATAGAGCTATACCGCAGTTGCGGCGTTAAGAGCCGCAAACCCTTCCTGAAGGCAGCAACGTCTTTTGTTGTCGCTGCTGACAGAGTACACACACTGCCCACTGTCAAAATACGGTGGCCAGTAGTTAAGGGTTGGACAAGTCTCACAAAAAGCTACCTCCAATAGAGGATATTGGAGACTGCTATCTTCCTATTGGATAGAGCTTATTTACGTTGTTCATGTCCCACAACATGGCACTATTTTATTTGGGGATGCAATGTCACCTTACATTTAGTTAGGTGATAATTTTCTTTCTTTTTGGAATCCAAACCCAATTGCACATATCATGCAACATGTTTTGTATTTTTCAGACCAGCCTTCTACTCCAGTTTTCAGATATGCACAAAACCTTCTAAATCAAAGTAGTCAAGTAGAAATTGTGTGCGAGATACCGAATCCTTCCTCTCAAATCAGTGGATATCGTTTGTATCGAAATGGAGGCGAAATAGCAAGTGGACAAGTCAACCAGTTTGTCATAAACTACAACCTGGAATTTGATGGATGCTACTTCTGCCGGAGTTTTGTGAACATATTAGGGGAGGAGATTCTATCACAAAAGACTAATGAGGTCTTTTTGACAACAGATGGTGAGAACGATTTGTAATTTGTACAAAAACACTATATAACATAAAATGGCGTAATATGTACAGGCACTATACCTATCATTTCATGAAGTCTCTACTGTAGTTTATTTATGCTGAACGGCAGCTAGAAGGGAATCTTATTCTTTTTAGAGCCTGTAGATAAACTATAGGCCTTCCTAAAATGGTGTATATACTGATAGTGGCCCCCTGGGAGTTACAGCTTTTTGAATCTACTTTCACATATGATAGCAATAACTAACCTTTTTATTTACCTGTTGATTAATAATAATTTGGTGCCACTCAAAGGTGTAGCTTGAAGCTCCAGAACCCCAATGCAAAATCTGTAAAAGGGCCCTCACCTACCATATGCCAATTACAATATCGGTATCTCTTTATGTAGGAGCGGAACCGGGGCCAGGGTTCCCTCTGAATTCTTTGCAGTTGTCCCCTGGTGCTTATCATGGAGCTGATTCTTTCCTAGTTTAAAGGAGTTGTCCATGTTAAAATTGAACACTAATAAAAGGTTATGTGAACTTAAAAAAAAAAATTATTAATATATATAAAAATATATATATATAAAATATATATATATATATATATATATTAAAAATTATATATATGATCGCCGCTTTTCGTAAGACGTATGATGGCACACTGACAAAGGCTTCTGGTTTAAACTGGCCTCAACCAGCTTTATTCAGGCTCCAGATAAACATACAGCAACAAAACGTAAATAAAATCCTCGGCCGTCTAGCCACTGACTAACCATTAAGTGTGTTCCTCACTAACGTGGCCTATGCCTACTGCACAGCACCACCCAAACAATTGTACCAGCCTCCACTGGTTCAGACTTCCTTAAGGCAGCCACCTGCTTGCCTCAACCCTGGGGGGTAAGAGCCTCCTCTCACAGCTCCACTGCTGCTCTAACTTTCAGCTGACCACACCCCCCGATCTCCTGTAGTAGGAGGCCTTTAATAGGTGCTCCAGATGCACCCAATACCTGGGCTGGAACCAGAAGACCTGGAACGTGGGAACAACCACCCACCCATCTGCAGTTGTTCCGGGAAGGCCAGCTCTTAATGGCTGGACATTAGCCATGCGAGGTACAAGGGTCAGCAACCTAACGCTGCTGACCGACAATGCCTGGCTTCCCCCACCGAGACCAGGCTCTCTGTGGCACGTACGCCATCTAGTGGCAGCTCCATGCGACCATCTAAGGTCGCCCGGCCACATATCCCTCCCCCTTGATAAAGGACGTAGGCCTTGATCACCCTGTATAATCCTTCCCCCTGGGTCAAAGCTCCTACACAGGGTCTTCTCCACATCCTTAGGGGCAGGGTCAACATTTTTTCCGTACTGCTCAGCTGTGGACTCATACCATGCACTCATCCCATAGTGGGCAACACACCGGACAAGTTCGCTATACACAATGGTCTCGGGGGGTGTGGTCAGCTGCAAGTTGGAGCAGCAGTGGAGCTGTGAGAGGAGGCTCTTACCCGCCAGGGTTGAGGCAAGCAGGTGGCTGCCTTAAGGAAGTCTGAACCAGTGGAGGCTGGTACAAGTGTTGGTGGTGCTGTGCAGTAGGCATAGGCCACGTTAGTGAGGAACACACTTAATGGTTAGTCAGTGGCTAGACGTCCCAGGATTTTATTTATGTTTTGTTGCTGTATGTTTATCTGGAGCCTGAATAAAGCTGGTAGAGGCCAGTATAAACCAGAAGCCTTTGTCAGTGTGCCATCATACGTCTTAACGAAAGCGGCGATCCCGGAGCAAAAGTACCCCCAGGACGGTCCAAGCCGCTAAGCGAGTGCTTACAATATATTATATATATATATATATATATATATATATATATATATATATATATATATATATATATACACACCCACACATATATATAAAATATTGAGGTCTTTATGTGCGTGTATGTATATAATTATATTGCATATATAATATATATATATATATATACATACAATCAGTCTGCAGTAATATTGATCAGCATAATACATGTATATAATATACATGTGTAATCAGCTCTGTCATTATAGATATATGCCCCTAAATTCATTAGAGATAGATATATACGCCCCCTGTAGTAATGATAGATCTATATATACTCCCTGTAGTAATGCTAGATCTATATATGCCCCTGGAGTAATGCTAGATAAATATATATGAGTAAAGTCTGTTACACCTCAAGATGAGAGTACTTCCTCGCTTAAACCACATCTGTAAAAGTCAGATCTATTAAAATATAACATCATTTATTCCATACGCCAAACACTGTAGAAGAAAAAAAAATCCAAATACCAAAACTGTGTTTTGGTCATTTTCATGTCCCAAAATCAAAAAGTCACATCTATCCCAAAATGGTCACAATATAACTACACTTCAGCCCACAAAAAAGTGCTCCCTCCCTTAGGTTCAGAGATAGAAAACCAAAAATGTTACTGGTCGCAGAAAATGACGCTGCAAAGTATTTGTATTTTTTTTAACAGTACCAAAACATAATGAAAACATTACATATTTGGTATCACCAGAATCCCATCAAACTGCAAAATGTAGATAACATATCATTTATACCAAAGAGTGAACACCATAAAACAAAACAACCACAAAAATAATAAGAAACTGGGTTTTGTTTTTTTCACATTTCGCTTACAATTTTTGGGAGGATTCCCAGTTTATTCTGTGGTGCAGTTGGTTAAAAAGTTAATCTTGTCCCACAAAAAAAAAAACAAGTCCTCACGTGCCTATGTAGATGAAAAAATTAAAAAGGTAATGCTCTTGAAAAATTATGACCAGCTGTCAGGAAGGGGTTAATGATGTTAACAAGGCAGGATATATTATGTTCAATTTTAATAGAGCAGACATTTACGGACGCATCAATAATTAGTATGTAGAGATGGGCAAATTGATTCTAACGAAGTGGAATTCGTTTAGAATTTCAGGAAAACTTCGGTTCGGAACGAAGTCGAATTTGGTCTTCGAGTGACGACAGTGTGCTTTTGATTGATAAAATGGATGCGAGCACATGGCGTTACATGGGGCAACTTGGGGAGAAGGGATAGCAAATACCACTGTTGCGGATGAATGCCATCTGAGCGGCAGGATTCTGTGATGTAGCGCACTATTTAAGTCCGGGCGCGACGTGGGAGCTTACCGCTCTCATTGTGGGTATTGGACTGAAGTCCAGTTTGCGTTCCAGTGCAGCGCAATATACATTTTATATCTACTGCTAAGCAATTAAATATCCAAGGGTGATTACAGATGTTCCTGTCTGTTTCATGTAGAAAAAACAGCGTTTTTAACATACAATACAAACTTTCATTTTTGGTTGGTCAATTCTTTTGGCAATTTACATCCAGGGGTTAATTAAGCGTTGTTCTGCTGTGTTGTGTGACTAAAAGAAATCCGTTTATTTCAACCGCCAAAAATAAATTTTTTCTGTAGCATAATTCATAACCGAAGGTTAATTACAAGTTTTTCTCTTGTTGTGTAGCGTAAAATACACGCCATTGTAACATGCTACAAAGCTCGTAGTTTTTGGCTGCTCAATTCTTTTGCGCAATTTACATCAAAGGGTTAACTAAGTAATTTTCTGCAGTTGTACTTAGTAAAAGAAACTTTGTTTTTCACCACCACAGGAGAAATTCTGTAGCATAATTCATATCCGAAGGTTAATTAAGCCTGTTTGTGCTTTTATATTCAGTAAATAACACAGAGTTTTTAAACTGGCACATACAAGTCAATTTTTCCTGCCCATTAGTGGAGCGCAATTTATATCCAAGGGTTACCCAAGCTTCTTAGTGGATTCATTTGGAGTCAAATACAGGGTGTGTATTTATCACATACAGATATCTTCATCAAACAGTGTCTGCACATTTTAGAACAAACAGTATGTCAGACAGAGAGGTGCAGGGGTCACTCGGTGAGGCCACAACTGCCGCTGTCATCTAGCGGCCATGTGCTGACCAGAAACCCCCAAGGGGTTTTTGATTGGTTGATA
>JAODAL010030659.1:0-49584 GCA_025379985.1 Phyllomedusa bahiana
GTCCCACTTCCCTCATTTTTGACCCAGGATGGGGGTTCTAAATGGCATTTTGCTCACATTTGGCCCGGGAAGTATCCCCCCTCGAACTTTTTGGCTAAAGGGATGGCTACATTGCACAGGTTTTCACGGCCAGAAATTGTCAAACATGGAACTCATGGGGATGTTACCAAAATGATATTTTGACAAAAATTATAAAATAATTAATACAATACTGCCCCCTTCTAAAACCTCCCAAATCTAAAGTCTCTAAAATTCTTTTCCCACACTTAAAAAAAAAACACACTTTAAAAAAAACACTCGCAAGACCCCTGTTCACTCGCCCCAAAAATCCCTCGTTTTAAAAACCTTTTCCCCACACTCCCTTTTTGGGGCTGTATGCAAACTCTCCTTCAGTTTGGGGTTTTTTAAAGGGGCCTTGCCCCCGGGCGTGGGGGCAACGGAAAGAAGGGGGGGATTTTTGGCAGCGCGACGCCCGGCCCGGGGTTGGAATGCGCAGGGTAGGGGTGGGGGGTTTTCCCCGGCCCCAAACCCGCGGGCCCGGGTGGTACACATTAGGGCTGGTTTTTTTTCCCCCGGCTGTTGCAAATCCCGGGGGGGGCATTTGTAGGGGGGGGGGGTCTCGCGCAAGGCCAGGGGGGCTGTTGGGGGGAGGGGGCAGGGGGGGCTGGGTTGGGGGAAAAGCAGGTGGTTTGGGGGATGCGGTGCGAGCATTGCTGGCCCGTAGGGGAGGGGTGGGGGGTTTCTGCAGTGTGGGTTTCCGAGTCCGTTTGGGGGGGGCGTGGGTTTCGCCAGCGGGGGGGGAAAAGGGGTAACACGGGCGGTAGGGGGGCCGGGGCGTTCGAAGGGTTTCCCTGGGCTGTTTAGGCATAGTAGGGTGTTATTTTTATCCTTTTGCAACTTGACAAGGAGAAACCCGGGGACAGGGGTTGCGGTTGGATGAAAGGGCCCCGGGGGCCCGAGGTGTATGTCTTTTTTGGGGGGCCCCTTGGGGCACTTAAAGGGAAGGGGGGTGCGCAAGAAGTTTTGGGGGGATGAATATGTGGAAATTTTTTTTCCCCCCCTTTGGGAAAATTTTTAAATTTTGGAAAAGGGGGAAAAAAAGGAAGAAAGCAAGAAGGAAGAGGGGGAAAGAAAAGGGGGTTTGGGCGTTGATTCCCCAAGACTTTTCCCAAATTTGGGTCTGAAAGGGTTTTTCCCCATATTGGAAAGGCGTGTTTGGGGGAAAAAAGGGCGCCAAAAAACGTTCGGGCCGCTGTTTTGTTATATGGGCTCGTTTGGGTTTGAGGCGAAGGGACGTATGGGGGCAGGGTTTGGGGTTGGGCTTTTTAACGTTTGGGGGGTTCAGGCAGGGGAAAGGGGTAAAGGCCGTCGTTTTTTTTGGGGACCAAAAGGTATTGGGTCTTTATTTAAAAGGGTTTAAGGGCCCCCCGAATTTTTGGCCAGCCCTTCCCCATGGGGGGGGACGGCGCCCCCGCCAAGGATTTTTCCCTAGGGGGGGTTGGGCCGGGGGTCGGGTTTGGGGGAAAGGAAAGGGGGCCTGCTGGCAGTTTAACAGTGGGCAATGAAAAATTCGGGACGGGAGGGAAAAATTTGGGGCCCATATTTTTTCGTTCGGGCGGGCCCCTCCTCCCATGCGGGGGCCCCCAGATGTTTTAAAGGGGGGGGAAAAGGGAAAAAAAGGAAAGGGAGCCCCCGATAGCAAGGGGGCGTGACCCCGGGGGGGGGCCCCGCGCGAGATGGACCCTTTTCGGGGCCAGGTTTGGGGATGGGGGGAATGGCCCCCGCGTATTGCGGGGGGTTTTTTTGCTTTCGGGGGTTGGGAAACCCTTTCTCCGGGTCATCGGTTCCATTTTCGGGTTAAGAACCGGGAAGTCGGCTTTATAAAGACCGGTTGGGGGGTGTGGGAAAAAATTAAAGGGAAGGGAGGTTTTTTTGCTAGGGGAGAAGGCGGGACCTTGGCAAGGCCCCTGTCCGGTTTTTTTTGGTATCACCTTTAGGGGTGGTCCCCAAAAAAAACCCGAACAAGTTTCCGGCTTACAACAAAAACGTTCCCGAAGGGGGGCATTTTTAATGAGGGAATGACCCGGAGTTGTGTTTTATTTACCGCCTTTGATGAGGCTGTAGCGTTGGTTTAAACCCTTTTGGGTGGGGGGTCGTTGTTTGGAAAAGGCAGATTCGATTGGGGGGTTGGTGGTGGGGTCTGCCCTTCCATCATCTTATTCCCTTTAGACAATTTCTTTGGGGGGGCCCGGGCGGGTTCTCTAGTTTTGCTTTTTAATTTTTTGCAATCGTTGAATTGGGGGGGGGGGATCGTTTTGGGGACCCTTTCTGGCGGCGGAAGAAATGAGGGGGCCCGCCCTTTTGTTTAAACTTTCTGGGTATTTGCTTTCGAAAAGGTTTCCCATGGAGTGTAGGTTGCCGGTGGAAAAGTTGCGGGGCCTTCGGGAGGAATTTCAAAAGGGTGGGGCGGTTGAGGAAGTTTCGCGGCGGGAGCTGCAGCTCTGCGGGGCAAACTCAATTTTTCCCCTGCAGGTTTAAACCCAAAGGGGCCCGGGTGTTTCTGTCCCCCGGGTTTGGGCGGGGGGCGACCGTTTGGGGAAAAAAAAGCCACTTCACTTTGTCCCGTTGAACGGGAAAGCATGGGGAAAATTTGGAGGTCGGGGATCCTTTTTAGTGAATTTATAATGGTGGGGGTCCTTTTATAATGGGAGGGAAGTACAATCGGGAAAGGGGGCATTTTCCCCGATGCAGCGGCACCGGGGGGCTTTGGGGTCACCCTGGGCACAAGCTGGGGGGCGGGGCCCCCTTTTTTTGGCCTGACTCATGGGTAAACTCGCCTTGGCCCGGAACTTGGTTTTTTTTCTGGTACTTTTCCCCATTGGGTCCCCCGGTTGAGGGGGGTGGGGGGAAAAAACCATTCAGAACGGGGAAAAATTCAGGTTTCATTGGGGGAACAATTTGGGGGTGGGAAACCCATAAACAATGCACTTCTTTTCCCCATTTGGTTCCCCCTGTTTCGGTTATTGGTGCCCCCGTTGCTTGGAGCTAAACTTTTGGGGTTTTTGGTGGCGGGGGCAAGTTTCCAGGAGAATTGAATGGGGTTGCGGGCCCTCTCTGTTCGTTTGCGGGGGAAAGGGGTTTTCAAGGCTCTGGCCCCAACAGGGGCCATCGGGGGGATAGGAGTCCCCACATCCCCTCTGGAAGGGGCCCTCCGGGATGCTGACCATTTGTTCGTGCTTCGCGGGCGGGGGGGACCTGGCTGCTTATAAAGGGCGGTTTGGGGTTTTTTGGGACAGATTGGTTGGGGGGTTTTTGGTTTCGATTTTCCTCAGAGGAGGTTTAGCTGGGGCGCTGCGTGCTTGGTGGCCCCACGTAAAAATGCGGGCGGGGGGTGGGGCGGAAAAAAGTTTTAAAGTTTATGTGGGGTGGTTTTTCGGTTTTCAGGGGGCGGAGGGGGGAGGGCCCTCACAAGGTTTTTTGTATTTCCGGGCGTTGGGGGTTTTTTTAAAAGACTCAGCCGGGGGGCGGGGAAATTTCACGGCCCCCGGGTGGCCTTTTGCCCTTTTTAGGGGGCGGCCCTTGGGGGAGTTTTGGGGGGGCCCCGGGTGGCGAGCACCTCGTTGATTTAAACCCCTTTTTGGGTTTGGGGTTTTTTCTCATTGAAATTTTTTGGTGCTTTGCGATTGGGGGAGCTTGTTTCCCCCCTTTATTGGGGGAGGAGGGGCGGGGGTTTTTGCGGGGTCGGCGGATGTCTGGGACGGGGGGGGAACCCTTGGTTTTTTGGGGGTTCCAGACATCAAAGCCCGCCCAAAAATAGGGCGGGGGAAAAAGGGGTTGGTTTTTGGGGGGTTAAAGGCGCAGGGAGGGTGCCCCTGAAAGTTCCCGGGGTTTTTTCCTATTTCCAGGGGGCGCAGGGGGGACCAGCCCCGGGTTTGCACGTAAAGGGGTTTTATTTTTTCCAGATTCCAATTTTCAGCGTCTTCCACAAAAGTCTGGAGCGGGCCTGGGCTGAAAACCCTGGTTCCCCGGGTTTGGGTTTTGGGTTCTGGGGCATTCATATGTGTTCTTTGGGGGGGGGGGAAGAGCTGATGTTCACCAGAAAGGGGGGCAACAGGTTTTTCCCCGGGGCCTTTGGGGACGATTTTGTTGGATTGGACCCTGGTTTGGGATGCCCGGGGGTTTGGGGGGTTTTGCCCGAGTTTAAAGCGGTATGCAAAGGGGGACAGGGCCCCCGGAGTCCTTTGGGGCTTCAGCGGGGGGAATTTATCTGGGTTCCCCCGACGTCCCGGGGAAATTTGTTTGGGAATGTGAAGCTTACCTGTTTTCAGTTATGGACGTCCTACCAAAATTTTGGGGTATTTTTGGCATATTGTATTTTTGGAACCAGGGGTAGGGGGGGTTTTCCCGGGGGGAAGCATAAATGCACTCGGGGGAAGATTAACAGGGGGGATAGGAAAAAATTTTTTTTGGGCCCGGGGAAGGGGGAGTATTGGGCGGCACCCTGAGCTGGAGCTGGGGTGAAGGCAAAATTTCCTGGAGGGCGGGAATGGGGGTTTACCTTACGGGTGTTTGGGTTGGGCTTGTTTGGGGCCCTTTAGGTTTTCAAGAAAGGGATTTTAGAGAGCCCTAGGTGTTGGGGGGGGGTGTCGTGTAAATGAGGTGGCCCGCCCTTTTTGGAAATTGGGGGCGGCCCGGGGAAGGGGGGGTCCTTCAGGGTTGGGTTTTCCGGAAAGGGGCAAAAAGGGGAGCCATAAAGTAGGCTTTTGGGCCCCCCGACCAGTGGGGGTAACGGGGTTTGGGGGAACCCGGCGGGTTCCCTTCGGGATTTTGGTTTGGAGGGCCCATGTTAGCTCCCAAAGGGCCCCCCGGGCCCCCCTTGGGGGCGGTTGTGTCTTTGGTTGTTTGGGGGTAGTGTTTTGGGGAGGTATAATAAATAATATATATATATATATTTATTTAAAAATATATATTTAATTTTTAGATAATTGGTTAAAATGGACTTTAAGGGTTTTGGGGGTAAGGGTATTGGAGGGGACATATAAGTAAATTTTATAAAATATTTAAAAGGGGAGTTGGGTTAAATTTTGAAATTTTTAAAAAGGTTGTTATATTTATATGTTTGTATTTTAAAAAAACGGGGTGCTTTTGGCCAATTCATTTTCCAAGTCGGGGAGTTTAGTGTCTTCCCTTGGGGGGGGCCACGGGGAGCAAAAAAGGGGCTAAAGGAAGGGGAAAAAAGGGAGGGCGTGGGCTGGCTGTGTGGGTGAAATTGAAAAAGGTGAGTAGGGCAAAGCTAACCCCAGCGATGCCTTGGGGTCATGGGCAATGATTTTCAGAGGCAATTTAATTTTTTGGGGGCATGGGATCCAACTAAAAAAAAAATTTCATGTCAAATTAAATTTTGTTTTGTGAAAAAACCCAACCCCTGATTCTTTCCTAGGTAACAAAAAAAAGTCGGATTTGGGACACTGATTGAAGCAGATTTTAGTGCTGAATCCCCCCAAAACCAGAAACCGGAAACCATCATGTAAACATTCCAGCCCCAGGTTTTACCTAGGAATTAAAGGGGCTAGCAAAACTTAAAATGTAAGGGCACTGCTTTTAGACCCGGGCCCCCAGCCGAGCAAAGGGTGGGAGCCTGAAGCGTTTGAATCTCCCAAAAGCCCAAAAGCGGGTTGGGGCCCGAAAACTGTAGGAAAACCCCCCACCGCCTGAACACGAAGGGGGAGCCTGAAGCTATAGAACCTTTCCCACAACCTGAACACGAAGGGGGGAAACCTGAAGCTATAGAACCTCCCACAACCTGAGCAGGGAAATTGGGGGCCTTTAAACCCGCCCAAAAAGCCTTAACAGGAAGTGGGGATTGAAGCTTTATAAACTGCCCACAGCCTGAGCGGGAAGTGGGAGCCCTAAAGCTGAGAGCCTCCCACAGCCTGGGGCGGGAAAGGGGGGCCCCTGAAGCTGTAAACCCCTCCCAACCCTGAACACGAAGGGGGAAAGCCTAAAGCTAGGGAACCTCCTCAAACCTGGAGCGGGGAAGTGGGGGGCCCTGAAACCGCCCACAGCATGAACGGGAAGGGGGGAAAGGTAAAGGGCGGGTATAACTCCCCCAACAGCCTAAAGGGGAAAGTGGGAGCCGAAGCTGTAGAACTCCCACAAAACAAAAAGATGTGGGAGCCTAAAGGGCGGGTGGGAACCTTCCAAAACCCTGAGTGGAAAGTGGGAGGGGGAAAACCCGCCCACAGCCTTAACAGGAAGGGGGGTGGCGGGAATTTGTAAAAATTTGCCCACAGCCTGAGCGGGGAAAGGGGAGCCTAAAGCCTGAAAGCGTCCCCCAAAAGACCCTGAAAAGGAATTGGGGCCCCTAAAGGGGCGTAGAATCCCCCCAAAACCCTGAGCAGGAAGGGGGACCCTTTAAAAAAAACCCCCCAACAAGCCTAAAAAAACGGGGGGGAAGGGTGGAGGCTAAAAGCTGTCTAAAGGGCCCCACACCTGAGCGGGAAGTGGGACCCCTGAAGTGTAAAACCTCCCACAGACAAAAAGGATGGGGGACCCTGAAGCTTTTAGAACCTTCCACAACCTGGCAGGAATGTGGGAGCCGGGAAATCCCCAACCCTTTTAACATGAAGTGGGGGTTGAAGCTTTTATAACTGCCCAAAAGCCTACCCGGGAAAAGTGGGAGCCTAAAAGCTGTGGGAACCCCCCACACCCTTAACACAAGTGGGACCTAAAACTATATAATCTCCCCCAACCTGAGCGGGAATTGGGGAGCCTAAAACCCGCCCAACCCCTTAACGGGAAAAGGGGGAGGCTGAAGCTGTAAAAAATGCCCCCCCAGCCTGGGGGCGGGAAGTGGGGGGCCGAAGCTGTAGAACCTCCCCCCAGCCTAAACAGGAATTGGGGTTGAAAAAAAGGGGTCACGCACACCTCAGTAGCTTATGGGTAGTTGGGTGCAATGGGGAAAAATATGATCAAGTATAAATATATTAAAACATCCCACCCCATTGGGAATATTTTGAGTGCAAAAAAAGGGGTTTTTTTTTATTTCCCATATATACAGGCATAGCTTTTTTAAACCTTTTTTTTTCAAAAAAAAATGCACAAAAATTTATGGATGTCATAAAATTAGCGACGTTTGGGAAATGTCCCTTTTTCAAGAACTTTGCAAAGGAATTAATAAGGTAAGTAGAAAAAAATTTATGGGGGTGTAAAAAACTACGGGGGAGAGGTATAAGACATATTTGGAGCAATAAGAAAAATGAGCGCAGAAAAAACGGGAAACACAGTAGGATGAAAGAATAGGGCAGATAGGGGGTTTAAAAAATAATTTCGAGATGCATAATAAAGGGAAAAGGGAAAAATTTAGAGAAAAAAAGGAAAAGAGAAAATGATTAAGGAGCAAAATACTTACCCACATAGGGGTTTAAGGAAAAATTGGCATGAAAATGTCCCCTGTGGAATGGGGTTTATTACGAAAACCAAAAGAGAAAGGTTGTAGGTATTATGAAAGTAATTGGAAAGGGGACAGGGGAAGATAGTAAAACAGATTTAAAATTTGGGATATTACCAAGGTTTAAGGTATAAAAAGGCTCCGGTGGGGCCAACGCAGGGGCGGCCAAAGTAAGCCAGTAGGGCTTTTAGAATAAAAAATATATGGTAAATATGAGCATTTATCAGGAAAAGTAAAGGGGAGCCCTTTGTAAGTAGAAGAAAGTCATACCTGAATTAGGAGCAATGTGCTGGCGCCCGGGAACCCAAGTGTGCTATCCCGGGTTTAAAAATGCCCGGCTGCACGGGGGGCCGGAAAAAAGCCGGGGGCGCAGTGAAGAGGATAAAGGATAGAAAAGGGAAAAAGGGGAAAAATACGGGGGAACTTGCATGCGGGGGAAAAAATGCGCATGCGCTTTAAATACTGTAAGTGGAGCGTTTGATAAAAAAAAAAGAGAAAAAGTTATGAATGAAAAAAAGGGAAAGTATAAGAGAAAGGGGAAAAAGAGTAAAAAAATTAAATATATAGGAGGGGATGGAGTTAAAAAAGGGGAGAAAAATAATAAGGAGATGAAAAAAAATAATGAAAAAAAGGGGTTGGGAAAATAGTAAAAGGGTGAAAGTAAAAAAAAAAGTAAAAACCGAGGAATGGTATGGGGGGAAAATTCCAAAAAAAATTGGGGCAAACGAGGAGTACTTTGAGGTAAAAAACAAAAAAAGAGAGGAAACAAAAAAAAAGAGAAAAAAAAAGGAAAAACGAATGGATAATAATTAGTGTTTAAACGGTTTTTTACGCAAAAATTGAAAACGGCCCCGGATTTTCGTTTTATCGAATTTTTTTTGAAACACGCGATAAAATTTTGGTTAAAATCTGTGCAAAAACAAATTTTTATCGGCCCTTTTCGGCGCTTCCCCGTCATTTTGGCGGGCCCGCAAATCACTTACGAAAAGAGGGAGGGTGAGATGGGGTTGGTTTCGAAAGTCATTTACTGGGGTGTGGTATGGGGTTTTTATTGGCTGGAAAAATCACATTACCTCGTTTTAATAGAACACCCTTCCTTTCATGATTTGTGTGTGGGCATGTTCTCATACAGTAGGACCCTGCGCTCTGCCTTGTCCAAAAAAACTCAGCAAAAAGCTCAGCAAAATTTTTTTTTTTTTTTAAAAGAGACGCTCTCTTTTAAACTGTTTATCCTTAGAAGTTAGTTAGTCAGAGGTTTGCAATTTTTTTGGGAGTTAGGCCGGAATTTTTTAAAAGGGGAAACTACCGCTGTAAAAATCACGGGCCGCGGGCGGGGAAAACAGACAAGCTCTATAAAGGATTCCCGGGTATTGTACAAACCAAAAAATTTTTAGGGAAATTTCTTTTCCTTTTTATTAGGATACAGATTTTTTTCCCGGGAAGCAGGTTTTAAATTTGGGTTTGGTGCAAAACCCCCACTTTTTTATCTTTTACATTTTTAGATAGGGTTCTTTTTTAAAATTTTTTCCCAGTCCATCTGTGTTATGAAGGCCCCCTTGCAAATTTTAAAATTTTAAACCCGCAAACCCCTTGGGAGTCACCCCCAGGGGAATTGATAGGGGCCAAAAAAAAAACCTTTTTTTATCCCGTTTACTTTTCAGATACATTTTTTTTCAAATTTGGCGAGGCCAACTTTTGTTGATAGAGCCCCCTTCAGTTAAAATTTGAAAACCGCAACTTTGTAGTCACCACAGGGGTACTGATAGGTGTCAAAAAATAAACCCTTTTTAAAATCCGTATTTCATTTCATTCAGGGGTTTTTTTTTTTTTACTTTTGGTCAGTCAACTTTGTTCATAGATTACTTTGAGGAAATTTGGGGAAAACAGGGAATTTTGTAGTCCCCCCAGGTGAATTTATAGGGCCAAAAAAAACCTTTTATTATCCCGTTTACATTTCAGACAAGGGGTTTTTTTTCCCCCTTTTGCCCAGTCCCCGCTTTTTGATAGAGGCCCCCTCAGATTTTGAAAAAAGGGATTTCTGTGAGGGTTTAAATAGTGTCAAAAAAAGGGATCCAAAGGGGGTGGACACAAATTCACAAATTTTAGGGTTAAAATTTTCTGGGGGGGAGTCCCCTTATGGGGTCGGGTTTAAAAAAAATTCCGGGGGAGTCTGTCCCCAATCAAAGAAAAGGATTTGGAGGGGAAAAAAGAATTATTGGTTGAATCACTCTCAGAAGCCAGGAGGGGCAAAAGTCTTCTCAACTAAGAAGTGTTTTTGGGGATGATTAGGACATTTGTTTTAAAATGGGGGGAGTTTCGGGCGAATTAAACACATCAAAACGTGGGAAAAAAAACCCTTTAAAAAAATGCAGGGGGGGGGTGTTTGTTGAAAGGGTTTTCACACTTTAAAAAAAAGCAAAATGATAATAAAGTAAAAAATTGTGAGGGGAAAGGGACAAGGGGCCGTTATTTATGGCGATTTCTGTCACCGAGGTTTTTGATCTCGGGTGAAGTAAAGCCGTTTGCCGTTAAATCAGTATTTATATGGTACTGGGGATTTGTTTTTTTTCGTATGACGCTGGAAAAGCAGTTTGATCTGGGTAAAGGGTTTACTGGGGGCAATTCAATGAGCAGGGTGGGTGGATTGCCCCAGGCATCCAGGGCCCGGGTTTTGAGGCCTAATTTAAAGGGAGGGAAATTTTTTGGGGGAGGGTGTGGTGGTGGTTCTCAGTCAAGGGGGTTGCCTGGGCTTTGGGGCAAACGAGGAAGTTCGAGCTGCCCCGGCCCTTTCCGTTTCCCCTGGGGTACCAAAATACCCTGATCAAATGGGGGAAAAAAACCTAAAAACTCTGGACTTACAGAGACTGTGAAATTTTTTTAAAACGGACTTGTATTTTTTTTTTTGTTTTTTTTTTGGGGGGGAAAGTTAAGCCCGTATGCTTTTCTTTTCCTTGGCTGTATAATCGGTGGCTGAATAAAGGCCAAGAGACTTAAAAACGTACACTGTGAACAGTGTGTTTTTGCTGCCGGTGAGCTACATCCCCACAAACTATAAATAAAACTTCCCTAAATAAATTCTGTAAACAAATGTCAGTTATCAAAAAATATACTTAATGACAGTCACTGTACAAAATAGCATAGTGCCACTTTGTGATCTGTGGATCAAACAGGTTTAAGAGTCATGCTGTGGCCAAGGACAGGTATAGTCTATGTCCAGTGAAATTAAAATGGTGGTTCAAAGACTCCTTTTTCCGGCACTTTTTAAATGTGGGGCTTATGCAGGTTTGGGGCTCATGCTGTGGCCCAGGACAGGTATAGTCAATGTCAGTAACTAAATGTGGAAAGACTCCTTTCGGATTTTTAATCTGGGCACAGGTTGGCTTGCGGTACGACAGATTAGTCAATGTCCAGTTCAACTAAAATGGTGTTCAAGACTCCTTTTCCCACTTTTTAATTTGGGGGACAGACAGGTTTAATGGTCATACTGCGGTACAGGACAGATATAGTCAATGTCCAGTTCAACTAAAATGGTGGTTCAAAGACTCCTTTTCCCGGCACTTTTTAATTTGGGGGTCAGACAGGTTTAATGGTCATACTGCGGTCCAGGACAGGTATAGTTAATGTCCAGTTCCACTAAAATGGTGGTTGAAAGACTCCTTTTTCCGGCACTTTTTAATCTGGGGTCATGCAGGTTTGGGGCTCATGCTGCGTTCCAGGACAGGGATATTCAATGTCCAGTTCAAGTAAAATGATGGTTCAAGTCATACTGCCTTCTGGCACTTTTTAATTTGTGGGTCATGCAGGTTTAAGGGTCATGCTGTGGTGCAAGACAGGGATAGTGAATGGTCTGTGAGTTTTTTTCTGTGGCTTTTATAACCTAAGTGTGTTGCCTAAGATGTAGCACGTATCCATTTGACTGTTGTGGATTTTAATTCCAGCTTCTCCATCCCTCTTTGGGTGTAAGAATGAAGATGTTGTTGCTCTCCCATAGACTTTAATGGTCATCGGCGATAATCTATTATCGACTATCGGATATCTTATTGATAATTGCCGATATCGACTATCGACCCGATGACGATAGTCAACGTAATCGCTCATCACTAATAGTAACTAGAAGGAAGCAAATAGATATCACACGAAAGAAAGATAAATATTACCATATAGGTGGTACAGGTCATTTGATCTGTGAATAGAATGAACATAGTAACTCATCAGAGAAAGATGCAATCATAACTGAGTGCCAAATATGCATACAAGTAAAAATGATACATATAATGGGAACAAGCATACATCAGGGCTGTGTGATATACATATGACAAAAGGTCTTAATTATGAACATCATTATAATAATAGAGGTATGTTAGCCTATATCAAGGACACAGTCAAAATTCAGTGTTTTACATCGTATTCGCGATTCAAACCAGAAGGTTCCAATGTGGATAGGGTATGAATCCAAAATCGTTCCCTTTGGAGTAGGATGGCTGTGCGGTTGCCACCTCTACGTGGCGGAGGAACATGTTCAATGACCTGAAATCTTAGCTGTGAAGGTTGGTGATGGTGCTGGACAAAATGATATGGGATAGGTAATAGAGTCTCTTTGCATCTTATGGTGGATTTGTGCTTGGAGACTCTGTCTTTTACAGGTTGAGAAGTTTGTCCGCAAACATTGGACAATACTTTCCCATTCATATCCTCAAATTACAGAATTTCAACACCCACCCCTACAGTGTTTTAAGAGAAACAGAAATATAAGGGATCACCTAGTCAAAGCCGATTTCGGCTCTCTGAAACCCAGATCAAGACAAACCACCCTTTCTACCACTAGACGAGGTACCTTCCTATGTCTAGGATGTGCCCAATGTTCTTCAGTCACAAAAGGCGAATCTTTTACACATCCCCTGACCGGTCACAAATACCCTATTAAGGGCTTTTTTTACTTGTAGATCTAGCATTGTCATTTATTTACTTAAATGCCCGTGCGGTCTGGCCTACGTAGGCCAAACTTCTCAGCAGGAAGTGGGAGCCTGAAACCGCCCACAGCCTTAACAGGAAGTGGGCGGCTGAAGCTGTATAACTGTCCACAGCCTGAGCAGGAAGTGGGAGCCTAAAGCTGTAGAGCCTCCCACAGCATGTTCAGGAAGTGGGAGCCTGAAGCTGTAGAACCTCCCACAGCCTGAGCAGGAAGTGGGAGCCTGAAGCTGTAGAACCTCCCACAGCCTGAGCAGGAAGTGGGAGCCTGAAGAGGCTGTGAGAAGTGGATGGACCAAGTCCTTTAAAAATCTCCCTGCCAGTCGGAAGTGTCTGTAGTTAGTTTGACTGTTAAATCAATGATAATTGTACAATTGTACAGGGACACACCCTGTTGACAAGGAGAATGGTAACACCCAGTTGTCAAAAAATTACGTAGAATTATTTCATGGCGCTCACTTTTCTCCTTGATATAGAAGCTACAAATTTGTCATCATGCCTAGTTGTTAATGATACATCTCCCTCCACACAAATCACAAAAGTATACGGCCCAGATGTGACTGATCTGCCCCTGTCTCCATGACCGTGTCTGCTAGAGGGGTAACAGGCAGCTTCTGGGCCTCAATGCAAAACATGTACTAGGCCCCCCTGCATACCATGTGCCATTTATAATAGTGGTGTAACCCCTTCACAAACATTTACATCCTAATTAGACATGAGCGAGCAGTAAAAAGTTCTAGTTCGATTAAGAACCTCAAACTTTAGTGTGTTCTGTTCAAGGTTCTATTAGAACTAGAACCCCATTGAAGTCAATGGGAGAAGATATTGGGGTTAATTTTTATACCTTTAAACGTGAGGAGAAGCTGGAATTACCATCCACAACAGTAAACTGGATACGTGGAACAACTTAGTGAAGAAAATTTGGCTCTAAGAGTGACAGAAAAAATTGAGAGGCTGAAATACTTCATTCCTTTCAATGGCTGACTGAAAAGTACGGGGCTGGACATGGGGGCGCAGCCCTGGTGGGAGGCCCCTCATGACCCGGCATGCCGTGCGCCGCGTGAGGTCAGGGGGTGAAGTTGGCGCGCGTCGCACAGCGCGACACCCCCCGTGCGCCCCGTGAGGTAAGCGGGTGGAGTTGGGGCGCGTCGCACGGGGCGGGCCCGGTATAAAAGCCCACTACAGCGCAGTGCAGGAGCAGACACCTGTCGGCACAGGAGTAAAGTGGACACGCGCCAGCCCTGCAAGGATCCCGCCTCAGGCTGATTTGAGGTCTTCAGTTGTTTCTTTGGGCATGGCTAATATTGGTGGGGTGGAGGAGCTGCTGGAGCAGCTCCGCCGGGCAGCGGGTGAACGAGGTCCCGGCTGGCTTGAGGAACAGGTGCGGGGTGCACTGGGGGGGGGGGGGGCCTGTGGCGGCGGCCTCTGTCTCCCACAGTGAGGGCCCTAGCATTGCTCCTCAGTCTCGGCGTCGGACTCCCCCCCCCTGAACGGTTGAGCCCCGAAATTACACCAAGGGCCCGCATTCGCCGTCGGAGCCCCTCTGGGGACCCTCCGGGCCGGACGGCGCGGCCCTCTGGGCGGTCGCGTGCAGTTCGGTCCGGGAGGAATCCTACCAGGCGGGCGGGCCCGACGGAACGCGTCAGGCGTCACCCAGGCTCTGTGGTGACGGCTGCTGCGGTTCCTGCATCCGGAGGACGCGCGGCAGCGGCAGGTTCCCCTGGCGAAGAACCGGTCGGGGGGCCCGCCAGGGAGCATCGGAGGAGTGCGGAACCACCAGACTTCAGAGCAAGGAGCAGCACCGGTCCTGGGCGCGACGGTGACGGTTGGTGGACGGCCGGGCCTAGCGGGCTGCTGCCTGACTTGCGGCTTGGGGATCCATCTGGGGATCTCCCATCGAGGGACGTCGAAGGAAGCGTTCGTTCTGAGGTTCATCGCGTTCCGAGTCAGCGAGGATCGGAGTCGGGAAGTCGGGGAAGACACGACGGTGTTCCAGAGCGTGGAGACGAGCGTCGAGGATCGGGCAGCGCGGCTGGCGGGATCACAGCTCCCGTGCAGCCTGGTGAGTCCTCATCTATGTTTGTCTTGGCGCAGGCGGCGCAAGGATTAGCGGCGGGTTTAGCTCCGGGGGTTGGGAGCGGGGCTGCATTACAAGATCTAGCGGGTAGTTTGCGGGAGTTATTAGCGCGATTCCCCATAGTTGCCAACTTTTGAAAATGAAAAAGCAGGAGATACTAGTGGTCGGCGCGCGTAGCGCCCATCTTGACGGTATGCCACGCCCCTTCAAAAAGCCACACCTACTCCACCTAACTGCATAACGGCTTTGGAAGAAAGCCAGGTAGATGCCCTTATAGCCAGGTAGTAGCCCCCCATAAGCAGGTAGTGCCCCTTACAGGCAGGTAGATGCCCTCTCTGTAGCCAGGTAGAGCCATATTTGTAGCTAGGTAGATGCTCCCCTTTGTTAGCCAGGTAGATGCCCCCATTGTTTGCCAGGTAGTGCCCCCATTGTTTGCCAGGTAGTGCCCCATTGTTTGCCAGGTCGTGCCCCTCTGTTGGCCAGGTAGATGCCCCCATTGCTTTCCAGGTAGTGCCCCCTCTGTTGCCAGGTAGATGCCCCATTGTTTGCCTGGTAGTGCCGCCTTTGTAGCCTGGTAGTGCCCCCATCTTTAGCCAGGTAGTGCCCTCATTGTTAGCCAGGTATTGCCCCCATTGTTAGCCAGGTAGTGCCCCCATGCCCCATTGTTAGCCAGGTAGTGCCTCCTTTGGGTTGCCAGGTAGTCCCCCCTTTGTAGCCAGGTAGTGCCCCCATTGTAGCCAGGTAGTACCCCCTTTAGTAGCCAGGTAGTGCCCCCATTAGTAGCCAGGTAGTGCCTCCATTGTTGCCAGGTAGTGCCCCCATTGTAGCCAGGTAGTGCCCCCCATTGTAGCCAGGTAGTGCCCCCCATTGTAGCCAGGTAGTGCCCCCCATTTTTTAGCCAGGTAGTGCCCCCCATTGTTAGCCAGGTAGTGCCCCCCATTGTTAGCCAGGTATTGCCCCCATTGTAGCTAGGTAGCCCCCATTGTTAGCCAGGTAGACCCCCCATTGTTAGCCAGGTAGTGCCCCCATTGTTAGCCAGGTAGTGCCCCCATTGTTAGCCAGGTAGTGCCCCCTTGTAGCCAGGTATTGCCCCCTTGTAGCCAGGTAGACCCCCATTGTAAGCAGAAAAGTGCCCCATTGTTAGCCAGGTAGATGCCCCTCTTTGTTGCCAGGTATGTGCCCATTGTACCGGTAGACCCCCATTGTAGCCAGACAGTGCCCCCACTAAAACAATAAAAATTAAATAATAAAATCCACTTCCCTGACCAGGCTCCTGCAGAGCGGCCCGCTCCTGGACATCTCCTCAGTAGTGTCACAGGGGAAGTGAGTGCAGCCGCGCGTCACTTCCTCTGTGACGCTGACATGTGTGTACGGCGCACAGCGGCGCCGGACATAACAGGGGAGGAGGCAGGAGGGCGCGCTCCCTTCTGCCTCCTCCCTGCCCAGCGATACTCCGGGCGGGTGAGCGGACCCTGCGCCCGCTGCACCCGCCCGTGGGAACGGACCGGCGGCCCCGGGGGAGCGCACCAGCGCTACTCCGGCGCCGCGGCCATTTAAAGGACCCCCGCCGCCTGCTGGCGGCGGGAGAAATGCCAACTCCCCCGGGAGGGCGGGGGGGACCCCAAATAGCGGGACCCCCCCACCAAAAACGGGAAAGTTGGCATGTATGCGATTCCCGTGTGCAACTGGGGGCCCGATGTCTCCCCTTTCGGCCTGGGGGTCAGCGGTAGGGTCAACGGCAGTGCCTATTCCTCCTCCGATGGGGGTAGGGGATTTGGGCGCAGGGAGTGGGTTAGCAACAACGGGGACAGGGATAACAGTGTCGGTACAAACAGAGCAGGACTCGGTAGATAGGGTGCGCCTCGACGATAGGGCGAAAGGGTTTGAGGTGTAATATGCTTTGAGGGCCCGTTGGGCGCTCATTTGAAGAAGAGGTAAAGGAAAAAATTGGAACGACGAATACGTCAAAATTTTTTTCCCTTCTTCTACTAAGAAGTTCAACTTAGCAAGAGGAAAAGGGGATATGAGCAAAAAAGAAGAAGAGGAGAAGCGTAGGTGGCGGTTGATACCGCAAACTTTTCAAAACTGGCTACAGGCGTTTGCTATTTTAGCGAGCGTGGTGGGGGAAAAGTCCCCTGAGCATTGCTCAGCCTTATTCTGTTATATGGACTCTATAGGGGAGGCGCAACGGGTTTACGGTTGGCAGGCATGGTTACGGTATGACGAGCAGTTTCGTCAACGTAAAGCAGTAAGGCCATCAATCCGGTGGGACCATAAGGACATCGGGTTATGGTTGAGGGTGATGGCCCCGACACGCTACGGCCAGCCCTTTCAGGGAGCCCCGGGGGCTCCAATCAGCAGGGGGGTGTCGGGTCTTTTGGGGGCAGGTCCCAGGCGGGATTCAAGGCCGGTGTCTGCTGGCAATTTAACGACACTCAATGTCGTTTCGGGACAACCTGCCGCTTTAGGCACGTTTGTTCAGTGTGCAGTGCGGCCTCCCATGGGGCATCCCGCTGCATGCGCAGAGGTAAGGGAAAAGGGGCTGGTCCTTCGCAAGGGAGTGACGCCGGTGAACATTCTCGCGATGGAGCCATACCTAAATAGGTATCCGGAGCGTTCGGCGGCGCGTTTACTAGGCGAGGGTTTTCGGGAAGGGTTTCGTATCCCATCCCCCACCCATGAGGTTCCTTTTGGTTTAAAAAATTTACGTTCGGCGTTGTGCACCCCGAGGTGGTATCGGAAAAGCTGCAAAAGAGGGTGGCTTGGGCAGGATGGGGGGCCCCCTTTGTTCGGTCCGTTCCTGACTTGGTGGTCTCCCCCTTGGGGGTGGTGCCAAAGAAGGAACCGAATAAGTTTCGGTTGATAACTCACTTGTCCTTCCCGAAGGGTTTTCGTGGGTCAACGAGGGTATTGACCCCGAATTTTTGTTCGGCTGGGTATTAATCCTTCGACGCAGCGCTTCGTGGGTTCGGGTTCATGGTCGGGGGCGTTGATGGCAAAGACAGACATCGAGTCTGCATTTCGGTTACAAACGGTGCATCCGGATAGTACCGGCTGTTGGGGTGTTTTTGGGATGGTCGTTTTTTATAATCGATGTTTGCCGATGGATGTTCTATTTCATGCTTTTATTTTGAAGCATTCAGTTCGTTTCTGGAATGGGTGGTGCGGGATGTTTCGGGTTTAACTTCTGTTATTCATTATTTGGATGATTTCCTTTGCATTGGCCCAGCGGACTCAGAGGTTTGCGGGTCGCTCTTGGCAACGATGGCAATGACAGGCGGCGCATTTTGGGGTTCCATTGGCCCCAGACAAGACGGGGGGGCTCCCACGTAAATTTAAAATTTCTTGGGCAAAACGCATTGATTCAATGCTGATGGAGTCCCGGTTCCCAGAGGAGAAAGTAGTAGACATGAGGAAAGAGATAGCTAAAGTTTTGGGTTGTAAGAAGGTGATGCTTAGAGATTTACAATCTCTTTTGGGCAAGTTGAACTTTGCCTGCAGGATTGTACCAAAGGGAGGGTGTTTTAGCGGCGGTTGGCAGGGACAACAGCGGGGGTCGGGCACCGAAATCATTTCGTGAGACTGACTAGGGGGTTAAAGAGGTTTTAAAAGGGTATGGCAGTCTTTTTTTGGCACAATTTTAATGGGCGTTCGATTATTTTGGACAAGGCTGTGAGTAATGCGGATATCGAAGTGTTTACTGAGGGCGGGGAAGTGTTGGGTTCGGGGCATATTGCCAAGGGGACTGATGCGCGAGGCGCTAGCCGGCGGAGTGGTTTAGGGCTGGTCTAATCAAGAATTTGGCCTTGCTGGAACTTGTTTCCCATTGTGGTATGGGGGAAAATTATGGGGTGAGCGTTTGGGAAACCCAGAAGGTCCGCTTACTGCGACAATATGGGATGATCCAGGCGATTAATTCCCTAACGGCCTCGTCTCCTCCGGGTTCTGTGTTTTATTGCCCCGTTTGGTGTTGCTTTGTCTGGGATTGAACGCGGGGGTTTAAACGCGACGCCGCCCGGGAGAAAAGAATGAGTGGCTGATTTTTTATCTCGTTTCCAGTTGGATCGGTTTTCGGGAGTGCACCAGAGGCAGCGGCGGTGGGAGCGGAGTGCCCCGAAGCCCTTTTGGACATGGTTTTGATTCCGCAAACCGGTGTTCAGTTTCGTTACGCCGGGGACTTGGGACTCATACCAGACTTCTTGGGCCCTTTGGGAAAGGTGGCTGGAAGGGATCGGGCCGGTGTCTTCAGATGGGGAGCGCGCAGCAGGGTTGTTCAGTTTTATCGGCCATGTAGCTGATGAAGGATGGTCAATTTCTAGAGTGTCCCGTTTTGTGTCGGCTTTGGCCTTTGGATTTAAGGCGAGGGGGTTGTAGATGTGACCAAGACTTTTGGAGTGGTTCAGGCTTTGAAGGGATGAGGCGTGGCAAGAAGAGGGCGGATAGGCGGCGCCCAGGGATGTTGGAGCGATTGGGAGCTAAGTTGGTTGAAATTTGTAACTCGGATTTTGAGCTTGGTCTTTTCCGGTTGGGCCTTTTCGTTGGCATTTTTCGGGGCTTTTCCATCGGGAGTTGGTTTTGTCCCAGCAGGACTGTGGAGGGGGGATTAAGATGGGGGATGTGCAGAGCCGCGGGAAGGGCAGCGGTGTTTATTAAAGGTCCAAGACAAAATCAGGTGGGTAGAGGTAAGCTTGTGCGCTTGGGAGAGTGGAAGGAGCTATAATTTTGCCAGTTCGTAGCTTTTCATGAATATGGGGGGCGGCGCGGGGAGGCTTTGGCCCTCTTCTCATTCACGCCGATGGTAATTTTCGTCGTGGGTTTTAATTTACCGCAGTTTTTCGGCGATGTTTTGGAGGGGCTTGGTCTGACCCGGTTATTTGCCCTCATTCGTTTTGAATAGGCGCCCGGGGACAGAAGCAGGGGATTGGGACTGGATGCAGATTCGGTGCGGAGGAATTGGGCGATGGGATTCCACCGCTATCGGCTATACATACGCCCTCATCTGATTCAGGGTGTATAAGGAAAGGGGGTAGGAAGGGAATGTGTGTGTATTGTTATGACCTGTTTTGGGTTGTCTTTCTCTTCCTCTTTGCAGGTCAACGATTGATTTTTGGGTTTTTGGGCACTCGTTTGTGCATTGGGGTGCACAAAGAGCTGCCCTTCGGGCAAGTGGCCGCCAGTTTGGGGAAACCCTGAAGAAACGGCGGTAGTTCGTGGATCGGGGAAACGAGGAATGATTGGAATCAGGTTCTTCCAGAGTTTCATCGTTTTGTGTCCTGGATCGTCCGCCGGATGTGTTTGGGTTTTTTTTGTAGGAGGAAACGATTTGGGCATGCGGCCGATCAGAGAATAATTAGGATGTGCGCTTTGACTTGCTTCGGCTCTGGTCCACTTATCCTAGATTAGTGGCGTTTGGTCTGACATCGTGCCGAGGTTGGGTTGGAGGAATGCTGATTCAGTGGTAGTTTAAATGGGCAAGAATCAAGGTGAAATAAGGCTGTGGCTTCATTTGTGGCGAGAAAAAGGGGGATTGTAGTTAGCATAGGGAGCTGGAAACCGGGTGTTGGGAGTTTTGGAGGAGAGACGGGGTGATTTGAATGCAGTGGGTTAATTTATGGTCGCTTGATATTTGGGAAGGGCTAGAGAGGCTTGGGCTGTGGGGCGTCGCGATGGAGGGGTCTCGGTCGCTAACCCTTTTGGGGGTTTGGGGTCCTTGGAGTCGGTTAAGGATTGGGGGAGTCAGGTTTTGGCTTGGCTCCCAGGTTTCTTGGATGGACCGGGGTGGGGAAAGTTGGGGCTCCACAGGCAGAGTCCTTGGGAGCAGGGTTTCGGAGTGGGTTAGCCGCCTGAGGTGCTTTTTTGGTGCCTGAAGCGGGGGGTGCTGGGGGCAAAACAGCGGTGTGAAGGAGGAGTTCGCCAGTCCCTGGTGGTTGGATTATTGATTTAACTCCAAGGGCCTCAGCCCCAAGTTGGTGGTTTAAGGATGGCATTAAAGAGGTCGTGAAGGGTTTTTGGGGGTATCGGTTTTTAGGGGGGGGCAAATGGTATGTGATGCTCATTTGCATTAACTGTTGATATGGTTATTTTATTGTTATTTATTTGTATGTTTAATAAAATGGGTGCTGTGGCCAAAATTATCCAATCCGAGACTCCGTGTTTTTATTAGTATGTAACCGTGGTGGGTGATTGGAGGGGTTGGCTAGAAAACAGCAGAGTATAGGCGTTGCCTAGGGTCAAGTACGGGGCCGGACATGGGGGCGCAGCCCTGGTGGGGGTAGGCCCGGCCCTCCCAAATGGGGGAACGCTCGCCGTGCCCGTTGCGCCGCGTGAGGTCAGGGGGTGAAGTTGCGCGGTCGCACAGCGCGACATCGCAGGTGCCCCCGCGGGAGGTTAGGGGGTGGAGGGTTTGGGGCGCGTCGACGGGGGCGGGACCGGTATATAAGCCGTCTCCCGCGCAGTGCGGAGCAGACGCGTGTCGGCATAGGAGTAAAGTCCCACCCTCCGCCCTAGTGAAGGTGTGTTGTGGATGAAAGGTGTTCGCAGAGAGGACTTAAACGGTTGGTCAAAGTTTGGGGGACAAGGAGCTGGTCGTCACAGTGGCAGGCGGTGTGGGGACCTTGGAGTCAGTTAAAGGATTGGGGAAGTCAGGGGTATCAGTATTTAGGGGGGGGGCAAATGGGGGTATGGTGGGGAAAGGCTCATTTGAAAATTAACCTGTTGGAATTATGGTAAATATTTAATTAATTTTTTATTTATTTTTGATATTTTTTTAATAAAATGGCTGCTGTGGCCAAAATTATCCAATCCGAGACTCCGTGTTTTTATTAGTATGTAACAGTGGTCGGGGATTGGAGGGGTTGGCTAGAAAACAGCAGAGTATAGGCGTTGCCTAGGGTCAAGATGAGGACAGCTTGCAAACAGGGGCGTAGCTATAAGAGGTGCAGCGGTAGCAGCCGCTACAGGGCCCTGCATCCTGAAGGGGCCCAAAATCCCCTTTGACACATAGGGGGGTTTGGAGACGGTGTTTATTTCAATTACTGAACCCCCAAAACGCAAAAAAGGAACTTTTTGGGCATGATTATGGTTTAGGCAAATCCAAGCACTCTGTATAATATATATTCCAGTATATGAGAGTTTTGGCGTTATGTGAGCCTGCAAATGTTGCCAAATAACCGCTTCTGGGTGTGGGAAAGATCAGCCAGCAATACCAAACTCCCTAACTAAGATTCTATGGAGAGGAAAATGCTATCTAACTAACTAAGAGCAGTCTGTACAGTACAGAGAGTGAGCTGAAAATGGCATCACAAGGCAATACAGTGAAATATATATAAATTTGGGCATGTGATTTCAGCAGCCAACGAGAGCCCTACACCTCAGCGATGAGGTTTTAGACACTTCTCTGTGCTCTGCACTGATTGGATGGCCAGCAAAAGTGCAGAAAGGTGATTGGATGGCCACCAAAAGTGCAGAAAGATGATTGGATGGCGCCAAAAGTGCAGAAAGCGGCTAAAAATGAAACTGAAAATGGTGTGTAGAACTAGAACTTTACTCGAACGAACAGTAAAATGTTCGGTTTGAGTTCTAAAAATTCAAGGTTCTACTAGAACTTAACTTTTCTAGAACAATTCAATCAACACTAATCTTAATGTCAATAAGAGAGTAAGGAACGCTGCACCTGCCTTGCACCCGACGAGCACCGGCTGTGAATTACAGCTGACATCCACCAGTGGCAGCACTGATCACAGAGACATGTAACCACTTAGATGCCATGATAAATGCGACCAACGCATCTAAATGATAAAAAATTGTGCCACGGTCGATTATGGGCACTGATGACCCCTTCCCCCATCTTACTACTGTTATTACATCCTGCCTGAGGCAAGCATTAATAGAATGCTATTCTGCAATATCAATGTATTGCAGAACATTGTACAAAGTTGCTCTTTACAATAAGGGTAAAATAATCATAGGGTCCCACCCTCATGGTATCATCAATTCAACTCTTAATGCAAACTTGATAGATAAAACAGCACTGATGGTGTGATGATGTCACAAGGCACCTGACATCTAGAGATGGGCGAAGTTCTCAAAAACTCAATTCGGGACCTCGCCAAATTTTTCCCGACAAAATTGTTTCGGTCCAATTACTTCGGGACGAATCGCTTTAAAAACAGCTATTTCCAGGCTGCACAGAGCCTGCAGGTGCTGTAGAACGTGTGCCATGCTTAAATACAAGGGATTTGGGTTTTGGTTTTCCCATACAATGTTTGTTTTTAGTATACACGCACATGACTGCCGCCGCCTCTTAGAATCGCTTCACTAAAAAATTCCCTGGGCACTTAAAGGGCAAAACTGACCAAAAAACTGAAGCGGGAATGTACCTGATAAGTCATGCCAGCGAAAGCTGGAAAAAAACAAGCTAGGGCTCAGGTGGCAACATCAGTGACAAGTTTTGGAGTGCGGCGGCAGCCACAGCAGCATGAGGTCAACAGTGGCAATGATATTCTGGAGGTGGCAAAAACAGAGTTGCCTCCACAAGGGCACAATGACACAGTGTGAGGTCACGCCAGAAAGCCACAGCACACAAGAGGTCAGCAGTGGCACAATGACATTCGGAGGGAAAAAACAGTAGTAGGCCACAGAGTGGCACAATGACAGAGAGTGAGGTCACGGCAGCAGCAGCATGAGTCAGACAGTAGCAAAATGAAATTCTGGGGGTGCAAAAACAGGATAGGCCACAGAGTGGCCCCAATGACACAGTGTGGAGGTAAACCGGCAGCACCCACAGCAGAAACATTTGTTCCGACAGTGGCTCACTGTCAAATTCTGGAGGTGGCAAAACAGTAGTAGGCCACAGAGTGGCACAATGTCAGAGAGTGGAGGTGACGGCAGCAACAGCATGAGGTCAGAGAGTGGCACAATGACACAGTGTGGATGTCACGGCACCAGCAACACAGCAGCAGCATGAGGTCATAGAGTGGCACAATACAGTGTGGAGGTGGATGGCAATACAAGTCCCTGTAAAGAGGTGGTAGCTCATGGAAAACTGGCAGCAGATGTGTAGCATCAGGCGGGTGGCGGCATCAGAATAGTGGCTGGGGCAGGTATTTGAACCCAGACTCATTTCTCACAGTTTGGGTGAGGCGTCATGGCTGATTAATCTTACGCCTAAGGCTTTGGTGAGTGGAAATCCTGCCAATCCACGCCTGATTCATCTTGACAAAGGTCAGTTGTTAACACTTTTCCGTGGAAAAAACGGTTCTCCTTGGGTAACGAGGGCCCCCCGCCGTACTGAACACACCCCCGATGCCACACTACTGGCCGGCAAAACATCTTCTCCACTGCAAACTCGCAAGTTGCGGCCACACATCCGTTTGGCTGCCCATAGCCAGCAGATCTTCTAACGGGGTGGCAGAGTGCTGTCCAAGTAGGCACCACCTGTTGGTTCAGGGCTGCTCCAGGTCCTGCTGCTGCTGGCGACTGCCCTCCCCCACTAGGCGGGTGAAGGAAAACTCTCATTAGTGACTCCAGACTTAGGTTGCTGCTGATGAGCTGGTACTGCTCCACCCCCCCCCACCTTTCCCCAGCAGCCACGGCAGTATACGTGAGCGCTGAGGAACCCCCCTCCCGACCTGTTTAGAGGGGGGACGATGCCGCACATAGGCAGCGGGCCCAAATGACTACGGGGGATTCCCTATAGTATTTGATTTGTCCTCCCTCTCAGCAGCTGGGAAAAAGGCTCCCATTTTGGACCGGTAGCGAGGGTCCAATAGGGTGGAATGCCAGAAGTCATCCCTCTGCCGGATGGGGACTATTCACTGTCACTAGCCAGCAAAAACACCTGCTGCGGGACATCACAAGTGACTCCGAGGGCTCCCTGCCCATTCCCATCTCCACTTATACTTCCACAGTGCTTGCGGGTCATCTGCCTCGTCTTCCTCATCTCCCATCTACCCCCTCCACTGCTGCTGCTCCTCCTCTCTTGTCACCTGGGAGAAAATCCACTCATTTCACCAAATGCTTCTGCTCCAAAGTCCTCCTCTCCTCCTCCTCCATTCAGTCCCCACCGGACCATGTGGCCGCGAGATGTAGTCGCCACGTCTCCAGTCCCCTGCCCAGACAGATTTTTCCCGCATCTGTTCCAGGACATGAAGCAGTGGAATGACGTTAATCATCCCATAGTCCTGGCGACTGACAAATAACGTCGTCTCCTCGAAAGGCCTCAACAAACGGCAGGTGTCACGCATGAGCTGCCACTGGCTGACATCAAAGTTACACAGGGGAGTACGCGTGTCCGCCTGGATCATCAAAAAATCGTTAATGGCCTTTCTCTGTTCATACAGTCGGTCCAACATGTGCAGGCTGGAATTCCAACGGGGGGAAACATCACATATCAGAGTGTGTTGGGGGAGGCCGTTCTGCTGCTGCAACTCGAGGAGGTTGTTCCTGGCTTTGTAGGAAAGGATGAAGTGCATGCACAGTTTCCTAGCCATTTTCAGAATCTTCTGAAGATCGGTGGAAGACTTCAGGAACCTTTTCACAACCAAATTGAACACGTGCGCCATGCAGGGCGCATGGACCATCCCTCCTCGGTGCAGCGCGGACACCATGTTACTCCCATTGTCCGTCACCATGGTACCGATTTGCAGTTGGCGAGTAGACAGCCTCACATAGATGTCTTGATGCATGACGCGGATCAGTTCCTGCCCTGTGTGACTTCGTTCGCCGAGGCAAGCCAGGTGTAGAACTGCGTGACACCGCTGTGCCCTACACATGTGGTATGATGGAGCAGTACTTGTGGAGGCTGAGATGGTGGTGGTGGGGGAGGAGGAGGAGGCGGACATTGGCGCTGGAGCCGCAGTTTGACAACGTGGAGAGAAAGCAGCGTCTCCTGTCAAAGTTGTTGGTGTGCCTGGGCAGGAAGCACATTCACCCAGTGGGGCCTAAAGGACATGTACTGGCCCTGACCGTAGTTACAGCTCCAGACGACCACGCTGCCGTGCACCTTGGAACAAACTAAGCTCAAGGACTGGCCCACCTTCTGTTCTACATATTTATGAAGTGCTGGTACTGCCTTTTTGGAAAAGAAATTACGGCTTGGAACTCTCCATCTCAGCTCGGCACAAGCCATTAGTTCTCTGAACGGTGCAGAGTTCACCATTTGGAAAGGGAGGGACTGCAGCACCAACAACTTGGACAGGAGCATGGTCAGCTTCTGCACCTTAGGATGGTTGGACGCATACTGTTGTCTCTTTGCAATCGCCTCGCTGAATGACTGCTAGAGCCATGAGTAGTGAGGAGCAGGAGCATCTGGACTGGGAGATGATGTCAAAGAGAAACTGCTCCCTTCTGCAGAGGTGGTGGAGCCTTGACTAGCTGCAATGCCATGCGTGCCACTGGGCGCTGCTGCTGCTGTTGCTGCGGCGGCAGGATGGACCACCACATGTGAGCCACGTTTCTCCCAGGCCACCGGATGGTGACACTGCATGTGTTGATGCAGGGCCGTGGTGCCAACGTTAGCTCCCTGGCCACGCTTCACTTTCTGCCCACAGATTCTACATATACCCATATTCGGCTCCTCCGGTGTCTTAGCAAAGAACTGCCACACCGCCGAGTATCGGATTTTACCGCCAACGCTCCGCACTGAGTGACTACTACTGCCGCTGCCTCGCTGAGCCCCTGTGCCGCTACTTTCTTGGACCTGCGAAGTGGGTTTTTTTACCCCGTGGCCGCTAGGCTCCCGACCTCACACTGCTGCTACCCTGCTGACTAACGGCCACACAACCCACTTGCTGGCTGTGCCTCTGCCTGACGCGCAAGCTGACGCCCTCTTTCCCTGACGATGATGAAGCCCTTGCTTCACCCGGCTCCCAAGTGCGGTCGGGTACATCATCATCTATTTGTGTTTCATCGTCACTGCTGTCCTCATCACCAGTCTTGGTATGCAGAGGCTGACCCCTCACAACATGGCCTCCCATGACACTCTCCACATCTATACTTTGCCGCCTACTGCAAGAAGCAGGGGATATTGGCCCCATTTCTTCGCTGCCAAGTAGCTGCTGACTGCCCTCCTCAAACTGTTTATCCTCGCTATATTGTGGCGCTGAGCCCAGACCACATAGTAGATCTCTGGCTGAGGGAACCGGATGGGACAGAGGCCGGTTGAGGACAGGTGAGGGCCGCTGACCCGCTCCTGGGCCATGCCAACTAAGGGTTGTGTCTGACGTTCCCACCGACTCTTGGCTGGGGTTGTCAGATGTCATCTGGGAGTCAAACAATCAAGAACCATTGGGTTGCTGAACAACATACGGCCACTAGATGACAGCGGCAGTTGTGGCCTCACCGACTGACCCCTGCTGCGACGTCCCCTTGCTGTGCTGCAACCTGGGCCTGCTCCAGGAATGTTTGTGCCACTGCCACTCGCAGGTGAAGAGCTTGCCACCTCTCTGTCTGACATACTGTTTGTTCTAAAATGTACAGACACTGTTTGATGAAGATATCTGAATATGATCCTCATATCCTCTCTGTCTCACAACCCCAGACAACTATTCAACACCTTTAACTCTCTTCTCCGCCCACCAGCACCTCCTCCACCCTCTCTCCTTTCAGCAGTCGACTTTGCCATTCACTTCCTACACAAGATCAACCTTATCAGAGAAAGCTTCAGCCCCCAGTCCCCAGCGCCCTCCTCTATATCTGCACAATGCTCTTCCCCCTTAACTTGTTTTCCCACTCTTACACATGATAATCTTTCCTCTCTACTGTCCAAATCCAACCTCACCACCTGTAATCTTGACCCACTGCCATCACACCTTATCCCAGACATTAGTGCTGCTTTCATCCCAGCCCTCACCCATCTTTTCAACTTATCGCTCACCTCGGGCATCTTCCCTTCCTCCTTTAAACATGCTATGGTCACTCCCATCCTTAAAAAACCATCCCTTGATCCCTCCTCTCTGTAGAACTATCGCCCCATCTCACTGCTCCCTTTTGCCTCCAGACTCCTCGAGCAGCACGTCTACCTTCAACTGTCCTCCCACCTCTCCTCCAACTCTCTTCTTGACCCACTACAATCTGGTTTCCGACCCAACCACTCTACCGAAACCGCCCTAACCAAGGTCACCAATGACCTAGCAACTGCCAAAGCCTCACGCCATTACTCTGTCCTTCTCCTTCTAGACTTGTCCTCTGCTTTTGACACTGTCGACCATTCCATCCTGCTACACATCCTCTCATCCCTCGGCATCATGGACTTGGCTCTTTCCTGGATCTCCTTGTACCTCTCTGATCGGACATTCAGCGTCTCTCATTCTCGCTCCACCTCCTCCCCCCCGGCCACTCTCTGTTGGCATCCCCCAGGGGTCAGTCCTGGGTCCTTTACTCTTTTCTATCTACACTCTTGGTCTGGGTCAACTCATAGCTTCTCATGGCTTTCATTACCACCTGTATGCTGATGACACCCAACTCTACATCTCCGGATCCCTGACTGTCTATCGTCCATTTCCTCCTTTTTCTCCTCCCGTCTCCTAAAACTAAATGTGGAGAAAACAGAATTCATCATCTTTCCACCGTCCCCCTCCATCCCTCCACCTGATCTCTCTATCACTGTCAATGGCTGTACACTCTCACCTGTTCCGCAAGTCCGCTGCCTTGGGGTAATCCTCGACTCCGCTCTGTCCTTCAAACCACACATCCAAAACCTCACCTCTGCCTGCCGCTTCCACCTGAAAAATATCTCTCGCATCCGTTCGTTCCTCAACTTCGACACCACAAAAATGCTCGTCCATGCCCTTGTCATCTCCCGCCTTGACTACTGCAACATCCTTCTCTGTGGCCTCCCATCTAGCACTCTTGCTCCCCTTCAAACCATTCTCAACTCTGCTGCCCGTCTTATCCACCTCTCTCCTCGCTACTCCTCTGCCTCTGCCCTCTGTCAATCCCTTCACTGGCTATCAATTGCGGAGCGAATTCATTTCAAGTTGCTAACCCTGACCTACAAGGCTCTCCATAACCTCTCCCCTCCATACATCTCTTCCCTAATCTCCAGATATCTCCCCTCACGCAATCTCCGCTCCTCACAGGACCTTCTTTTCGGATCTCCTCTTATCAGCTCCTCACATAACCGTCTCCAAGACTTCTCTCGTGCTTCCCCCACACTCTGGAATGCACTGCCCCAACATATCAGACTCTCTTCCACTCTCACCAGCTTCAAAAGCAACCTGAAAACCCACTTCTTCAGGATTGCCTATAACCTACAATAACCCTGCTGCCACTGTACTACCCCACAAACATGTCTGCCCCTTTCCTCCTGTCTCTTTCCTCCTCCTTGTAGATTGTAAGCCTTCGCGGGCAGGGTCCTCTCTCCCTCTGTACCAGTTATAAGTCATTCATTGTTATTATTGTACTCATTTGACATATTATGTATGTGACCCCCCTCGAATGTACAGTGCCATGGAATTAATGGCACTTTAAAATAAATGTTAATAATAATAATAATGATAAATACACACCCTGTATTTGACTCCAAATGAACCCACTAACAAGCTTGGGTAACCCTTGGATATAAATTACGCTCCACAAATGGCCAGGAAAAATTTACTTGTATGTGCCGTTTAAAAACACTGTGTATTTTAACTGAATATAAAAGCACAAACAGGCTTAATTAACCTTCGGATATGAATTATGCTACAGGCAAAATTGCTTCTTTGGCGTTGAAAAAGAACGTTTCTTTTAGTGACCACAACAGCAGAACAACGCTTAATTAACCCCTGGATCTAAATTGCGCAAAAGAAATGAGCAACCAAAAATTACCAGCTTTGTAGCGTGTTAAAATGGCATGTATTTACGGTACAGAACAACAGAAAAACTTGTAAGTAAACTTCAGTTATGAATTATGCTACAGGCAAAATTGCTTCTTTGGCGCTGAAAAAGAACGTTTCTTTTAGTGACCACAACAGCAGAACAACGCTTAATTAACCCCTGGATGTAAATTGCGCAAAAGAAAATGCTGCCAACAATTACCAGCTTTGTACTTGTTAAAATGGCATGTATTTTACGGTACACAACAGCAAAAACTTGAAAATTTAAACCTTGGGTTATGAATTATGCTATAGGCAAAATGTCTTCTTTGGGGGTGAAAAAAAAGTTTCTTTTAGTGACCACAACAAAAACAACGTTTTAAATTTAAAACCCATGGATCAAAATTGCGCAAAAGAATGAGCAACCAAAAATTACCAGCTTTGTAGCGTGTTAAAATGGATGATTTTACGGTACAGAACAACAAAAAATTTGTAATTAACCTTCTTTTTATGAATTAGCTACAGGCAAAATTTCTTCTTTGGATTTGAAAAAAGAAAGTTTTTTTTAGTGACCATAACAGCAGAACAAGCTTAATTAACACCTGGATCTAAATTGCGCAAAAGAAATGAGCAACCAAAAATAAGTGTTTTTGGATTGAAAACTGTTTCTTTAAATGAAAAACAACAGGAACAGGCTTAGATAACCTTTGGAAAATTCAATGTGCTGAAGAACTGAGCAATAGCATTAAAATGTATAGCAGCTCATTGGACGCACACTGGACTTCAGTTCCAATACCCACAAAATCAAATTAGAACTAAGAGAAGCAGTCTCTGAGACAAGCTGTGACACCCCCCAAAAATCGCTGTATAAAAATAGTTTTTTAGTAGAGATATCATAAGCAGCCGCGGCAGCACCTTCCCTACTCCCGTACAGTGAGAGCGGTATGGATCTGCCAGCGTTCGCGCCCGGACTTATATTATGCGGGGACGTCACAGAATCCCGCCGGTCTCGGGTTTGGGTTTACTTGCATTAAGGAAACGATTAAAAGTTGACTAAAGTCCCTCGGGTTTGATAGTCCAAATCGGCAAAAAAAACAAGAAAAGATTTCCGATAGGAAAATAGATTAAAAGCCGATGAAACCCCCAAAAGGGCCCATGGGAAGGGAACAAAAACCCTTCCCTTACTTACAACCCCAAAAAGGGGTGGGGGAACGGAAAAAAACCCTCCCCAACAGGGCCAAAATGGATACGGCAAAAACTTGGGGGAACCCCACTTAGGGGTTTTAAAAAAGCCACAGAAAAAAAGTCCCCAAAACCCAGGGCGTTTTCTAAAGGGAGGTTTTATTTTTGGGGCTCGTGCCCCGAATAAAAATGCCTGCGCCCCCAATGTTCCATCCCCCAGCCGCCCTGCCCCCACTCACTGGAAATAAGCCCGCATTGTTGGATCTATTTTTCCCCAAAAAGCGGGGACTACTGTTCTCAGGGCTTTCCCCGGGGTTTCCCGTTGGGGCTTTCGCTCTGCGCAGGGATCAGGAGGAGCGGGGGAGAGGGATCACTGTTTGGGTGCCGGGTGCAAAAGTCCCGCCTGTAGTGACGGAGGAAGGGGGAGAGGGGGCTGCAAGGGGAAACCCCGGGTGCCGACCCCTGAACCCTCCCCCTCACCCCCCCTACCCCCCCCCCTCATCGGGAGTGATGATGAAAACCCCTTTCAGAGCTTCCGGTTTGGCAGATTAGTAATTTTCAGGGGGGCTGGGGGAAATTTCATTTTTTAAATTTAAAAAAGTCCCGGGCCAATAAACAACTGCAGTCGATTGTCACCCCTGTGCCCGAAACCCCCCCCGAGCTTTAAAATTCATTTTCAGATAAAAAAGATCAAACTAAAGGGAAGTAAAATAAATCCTACGCCACAGGGGTATCATTTTAACTGTAGATTTTCAGCAGGGGTGGGTTCCCCTGTGATCCCCAGGGGCTTTAAAAGTCTGCAGTAAGATCAGCTCTTTTGGGTCAGCAGTACCTAAGTATATTTTCTTTTCACACCCTTCTGCAAAAATATTTAAAATTTTTAAAAAATAAAAATGGTGAAAAAGGTGTAAAAAAGAAAATATACTTAAGTAAATTCTACCCCCAAGCTGATCTATACTGCAGACTGTCAACCTGTGGTAAAACAGAAAAAGGGAAATTTCAAAATATTGGGGCCCCCCTTTTTGCTCCAGAAAACCCCAGGCGCTAAATGTTAATTAAAAGAAAAAAGGGTTTAAAAATATAAAAAATAATAAAAAATTTTAAAAGGGCCCAAATCTTTTTGTTTTTCAAATAAAAAAAAAGGTACACAATTGGGGTCGCTGCATTTGTTTTAAAAACCAGTTTAAAAAAAAAAAAATATACTTATCTCCTCTGGGTAAACACCTTAGGAAAAAAAAAATCCAAACTCCAAAATTGTTTGGGGTTTGGTCAAATTTTTTTGGGGCCTTTTCTATTTAAAACTGCGAAATTTTGGGTTTCTCAAGCAACCCAAACCCAACTCAAAGCGACCAACCAAGCCTACGACCAAACCCAAACCCATAGCAAACCCAACCCGAGCCCCCTTGCACCAAACCCAAAGGAACCCAAAAAAGCCCATAGCAACCATCCGAGCTCATGGCAACTAACCAAGCCCATAGCCCCTAAGGGGAAAATCACGTAACCCCAAAAAAGCCCCCAAAAAAACCAAACAATTTTTTTCATAAAGTGCTCCGAAAAAATAAAAAACTGAGCTCGAAAGGGGTTTCTATGGTCCCAAAAAAGTCTTAGACCTACACATTTTCAACCTGGGCCCCCTTTAACCTTTTAAAGGGTTTTAAAATTTTGGGTTAATTTTCCCCCGGGTTTAAACTGAAATTACCCCCAATAATCAAAATAAAATTTTATTTTAAATTTGCAGTAATTTAACAAAATTTGGCTTTCTGGGGGGGTCTATAGACCTGCCTTTTCACTGAGAGACAAACAACCTTTTCTGGGGAACCCCATAGAAACCCCTCCCAAACCCATACATGGACCTAGTAACAAAAAACCAATAAACCTACAAAAGGGGCCTATTTTTCCTACTTTCTTTTAGGGGGGGCCCAAACCCAAAATCCCTTTCTGGGGGACCCATAAAATCTACCTACTTACTGGCTGACTTATTTTACCCAATGCCTTTCTTTTAGGGAGGTTTGGGCAAAAAACTTTCCTATATAAATTTCTTTCCCCCGCAAATGGGGACTATATAAACACATGCAGGGGGCAAAAAAATCCGTCAAACCCACTGAGGTTGGGGCCCATATACCTACCTACCAAGAGTACCCCATATACCTACTACTGACTAATGGACCTTTTTAACCCTTTCCAAAAAATCCAAAAACCTACCTACCTTTCGAAAGGGGCATACACCCACAACTAAAAGGGCCCCCCTATACAGGAACAAAGGGGTACTCCCCCTCCCCCCCCCCCAGGCACCCGGCTTTTTCCCAACATAGGGAAAAAAGTTTAGTTGGGATTGGGGGAAAACACCATGCTTTTTTAAAATAAACCCCCTTAAAGGGAGGAAGGGAAAAATACAAGCCACCCCCCCAACCCCAAGAGGAAAGGGAAGTAAACAGGGCTTTAAGAAAATCAACAATGGGGACCTGGGCCGAAGCGTACACCTGCTAATTTCATGTGGTGGGCATTTTCTCAGGGGCCCGGGAAATAAAAATTTTGAACCCTAATAGTAATTTTATTTGCCTTGGTATTGTAGTTTTCTTTTTGGAAAAAATCATTTAAAGGGGATATTTTTTTCGGGGTGCAATCCAAAAATTGCATGAAAAATTTTTTTTTTATCGCATTCCCAAGAGGACCGACCGGCCGAAAGAACCCAAAAAAACAGCAGCGACTCTCAAAAGGGAACCCTCCGGTTTCGTGTCTGTCATTGCCGCAAATGAAAAAACTCACTGCAAAATTTGTTTTAATTTCCCTCTCTGGGGCCGTACAAAATTTGGGACCCATCAGAAAAACGGGTGTTTTATACGGGGGAAAAAACCCTGTGAAAATACCCATGAAGGGGATTAAAAAGGTATTAAAGTTATCATACATAGATTGGTTTTTAAAAAAAAATTTCAGTCTGGGCCCTCAAAAACACAGTGACTGCTGAGGGGAAGACAGGGTCTAAAGTGGAATTTTGATAAAGGGGCATAAGTTTCTTTTTTCCCTTTTAAAAATAAAATCGCCGTTCCAAAGGGCCTAAACAAATGGGTTAAGAACCCCGCCCTCCCAGCAAAATGTAACACAGGGGGCCCGGGCCTCGGATGTTTTAGGACCCTAGCAACGCCCCTGCACAGACCATTCACTATCCCTGTCTTGTACCACAGCATGACCCTTAAACCTGCATGACCCACAAATTAAAAAGTGCCAGAAGGCAGTATGATTTGAACCACCATTTTAGTTGAACTGGACATTGACTATGCCTGTCCTGGACCACAGTATGACCATTGACCCCTTAAGCCGAACACCTGAAAAGTAGTTAATGACCAGAACATTTTTTTTAGTTTTTGCCTCCTTGCATTTCAACAGTTGTAACTTTTTTATTTTTTCAATGACGCAGTTGTATGAGGCCTCATTTTATTCGAGACAAGTTGTACTTTATGGGGGAATAGTTTAAGTTCACTTATAAGTAATTGCAGTATTTTTAAATTTTTTTTTTATTATTATTTTTACACCATTCACATTTCACACGTAATAACTTGTTAGATTAATTCTACAGGTTATTACGGTCGTGTGGATACCAAATATGTGTAGGTTTTTTTGTGCGTGTAATTTATGCACAATTATTTTTTATTAAATATTTATTTTTATTTTATTATTTATTTTTTTACACTTTTTTTGCAGTTTTTATGTGGTTTTTTTTACTTTTTTTTTAACTCCCATTTTTTTTTACACTTAGTAATGTATTAGCATATTCATATATGCTAATACATTCTAATCTGTGTCAGTTTGACACAGGCAGTGATTAGGACAGCACAAAGTGCGTCCTAGTCACTGGCTTACTACACAGACAGCTCTGGGGCCACTCTAGGTCCCCAGAGCTGACTGTGCAGCCGTTCCCTGAGCTCTGTCGGGTGAGCGGGTGATCCGATCACCTGACAGAGCAGGGAACCCTTTGATTGCGCTGCGGTAACGCACCGCCGCAATCAAAGGGTTAAAGCACGGGTTGCGGAGGTTTCCGCCGCTGCCCGGTGCTCGCAGGACATGCTCTAGGATCAAGGTTGTGTAGTACAGCCCCGATCCCAGCGCAATTGCGGCGCCGGGCGCCGCAAACTCCGGTGTCTGCAGCGACGTCCAAAGACGTCAAAACAAATGTAAAAACCCTTCCCTGCACTATCCAAAACTAAAAAAAAAGGGAATTGCATTTAATAAATGTACCTGTTCCGACTTGCATACAATTTCAACTTAAGAACAAACTTACAGTCCCTATCCCGTATGTAACCCGGGGACTGCTTGTATTAAAAATTGTGATGGAGAAATGCCACTTAGAAGCCACATTTCTGTTCCAAAGGACCATAATTATAGCTGTATCTCACAGCAACATGACCTCAAAACCATTGACAATGAGAAAAATTCTAAAGATAAAGTGAGTAAATGGAATACGGTTTGTCATGAAACCTTGGCGTCTTTTACAGTCTCCACACCGCAAAACCAGCAAAATGATCTTTTTGGAACTGAGAATAAAAATTGCAGAAGAAATGATCATTTTAAAAAACATTTTTCAAGAGGACCATTTCTGTTTGAAGAGGAATGTGAAGTAGACCGGCAACTAATCGGTGACCTCGGCAATTGGGGCCACAACATCATCAGAGATCCATGCCTGATTCATCTTGATGAAAGTCAAACGATCAACATTATCTGTGGAAAGCCGGATGCGTTTGTCTGTAATGACTCGTGCTGAAGGTCCTCTCAGATATGACGCTGGCTGCTGGGCAGGACAACACCTCTATGGCGTGGCGAGCGAGCTCGGGCCATTCATCCATTTTGGATACCCAGAAGTCGATTGGGTCCGGAACACATCCAAAAACATCAGTGTTGAGACGCAGATAGTCGTGCACCATGATCTTAAGCTGGTCTCTGTGTGTTGGATGTGTGCCCTGCATTACATGCGTTGGTGAGGTGGTAAATAAAGATTGCCAGAGGTCACCCATTAGGCTTCTGCCACATTGCCTGCTGCTGCTGCGGCTACTTGGCACTCTACTGCTGTCACGTCGCTGACGTTGTTCCACCGTGACATTTGAAGAACGTGAAGCAGACGAAACAGATGTCTCCAGTTGATCAATCAGCAAGGTCTCCATTTCCTGCATTTTACTCTCTATTTGGGTGGTTGGAAGGAAAGTGCTGAGTTTTGCTTTGTACCGGGGATCCAGGAGGGTGGCCACCCAGTAACTGTTGTTCATTTTGATGGCCTTAATGCGAGGATCATGTTGGAGGAAATGGAGCATCCAAGCACTCATGTGAGAGATGGAGCCTTGATTTCCCAAGCCTCTGGGTCGAGGGGCACTAGCAAACTATCTTCCTCATCTTCCTCCTCAAATTCGCGCCAACCTCTTTCCAAGGCAGGGACGTCGGTAACGTCGGTGTCTAGGAATACCTCCTCCTCCGCTTCCTCCGGCACAACTTCAACACAGCCCTGACTTGCCTCAGATGATGCACCCTGAGAGCTGATGCGCCGCCTTGCACTAGCCCTGGACCCCGAACCACTGCCTAATGAAGACCGATAAAATTGTGAAACTGTCGGGCCTTGTGGATTCGACGGAGAGAAAGGCTCCGTGTCCGCATCTGTGTCTGTCTCCTCCTCCGTCGCTGGCGGGACCTGATGTTTCAGAGTGTCCAACGATCGTTCCAGAACTAAGATCACCACAATGCTCATGCTGACAAGGGCATTGTCCGCACTGACCATTTTGGTGGCTTCTTCAAAACTGGCAAGGATGGTGCAGAGCTCTTTCACCTGCCTCCACTCTCGGTGGCTCAACACCCCGAGTTACGCACTGCTGCTTGTCAGGCCATGGGTCACTTCGTACTGCGTAATGGCATTGCGCTGCTGCCACAATCGCTGGAGCATGTGGAGGGTGGAATTCCAGCGTGTTGCCACGTCAACAATGAGACGGTTGACGGGGAGGCCGAGCTGACGCTGCAACGCAGCCAGGCGGGACTAAGCAGGGTGCGAACGGCGGAAGTGCGAACTCAGACCTCGAGCCTTCCTCAGCAGGCAGTCCAGACCCGGGTAGCGCTTTAGAAATTTCTGGACGACAAGGTTCATGACATGTGCCAGGCAAGGGATGTGCTCCAGCCTACCAACTAAAGGGGGGCCGAATTTCGACCTTTTGCACAAAATTGTTTTTTATTCAAAATTTAAGTGCAAAGTGGCTCTATGGACAAAGCTGGCCTGCGCCCAAAAAAGAAAAAAAAACCACAAAAAGTATACGATAATAAAAGGTATTTTTTGCACCTTCAAATACACCTGCGGGTGACACAAAATTGCCGTTTCAAAAATTTTGTCAAAGGTTGGGCCCAGGACAAAGCTGGACTGCGCCAAAGTGAAAAAAACACCATCATAAAAGGGAGTTTTGCACCTTCAAATCACCCGCTGATACAAAATTTCTGTTTCAAATTAATGCAAGTGGGTCTAAGGGCAAAGCGGGCCCGCGCCAAAGTGAAAAAAACACCTATCTAAATGTAACGGAAAAAAAAGTATGACATGGCCAGCAAGGGTTGCTCCCCATCAATCTTAAGGGGGCCGCGATTTGACGTATCCAAAATTGTGTATTCAAATTTAAGTGCAAGGTGGCTCTATGGACAAAGCTGGCTCCGCCAAAGTGAACAAAACACCATCTGAAATTTACGTATAAAAGTGTATTTTTTGCACCTATCAAATACACCTGCGGTGACGTCAAAATTGCTGTATTCAAATTTAAGTGCAAGGTGGATCTATTGACAAAGCCGGCCTGCGCCAAAGTGAAAAAAACACCTATCTGAAATGTATACGGATAATAAAAGTGGATTTTTGCAGCTATCAAATACACCTGCGGTGAGTACAAAATTGCTGTATTCAAATATAAGTGCAAGGTGGCTCTATGGACAAAGCTGGACTGCGCCAAAGTGAAAAAAACACCTATCATAAAAGTGGAGTTTTGCACCTATCAAATACAACTGCGGTGATTGAAATTTAAGTGCAGGCTGCACAACATACAAGTTATATTTCACCCACAAACTGGCCAAAAAGTGTTAATAAAAACCCATTGCAATGCAGGGTCTGAACTCTAAACACAGTCTGGGCTGCACAATATCCACTCTCCTTTAAAGAGCCTAAGTAACTAAAATCTGCAAATCTCTAATCTACCTAAGTTCTAATGTTCACAGCTAAAAGCATAGATGTCTGTGTGAACAAATAGAACAGTTTCGCTGAGCTGTTTTGACAGAGACCGAGCACACGTCCTGCTCTTATGAGACACAGACACACACTGATCATGAACAGGAAGGGCTGTTCTATGTAAAACGAGGTCATGTGATTTTTCCAGCCAATCGCAACCATACACATCCCATTCATGACGTCGCACACCCAGCTCACCCTGCTCTATTCTGTAAGCTGATTTGCTGGCCGCCAAAATGACAGGAAGCGCTGAAAATGGCGCGATATTAATAGATTATGCGCAGATTTTAACCTAAATTATCGCGTGATCGAAAAAATCCGATCAACATAAAAACCGTGCCGATTTCAACTTTGTCGATAATAATCGCTCAACACTACTCTGCATATGTCATGTAGGCTACACCCTTCTTCCTCCCAGACGTCTTTGCCCCATGTAACGCCATGTGCTCGCAGCCATTTTATCAATCAAAAGCACGCTTCTTTCCCGCGAATCACCCCAAACTTCGACTTCGTTCAGAATCTAAGTTTTCCTGAAATTCTAAACGAATTCCACTTCGTTAGAATCAATTCGCCCATCTCTAATGACATCACAGACAGAACATGATGTCACAATGGGAGTGGAATGTACAAGGTTCTACACCTGAGTCATCTTGTGTCATTTGCACTAGAAGAGGACAAGTGCAGGTATGTAGCTCCTCACTCTGAGGCCTCGTTCACACATCAGGGGTGGGAGGGGGTGTTCTGCACCAATTACCCCTTAAAAAAATCCTCTGCGCCCAAACAGTTATTCCCCTTGGAGCTCTGTGCCAATAAAACAAATCATCAGATTTTTGGGACAACACAAGTGATACGAGAAAAACGTGGGCGCTGGTGGTGATGGCAGGGGTGTCAACAAGAGGTTGACTAGACTATGGGAAAATAGGGGTGTTCTAGTTATTTTGGCCTTCCCCCGCAGGTATCACAATATATCAGTGATTCTTGCAGTTTTGTATCGGCGAAGTCCAGGGAACATTCTTCCTTAGAAGTATTAGGGCCGGTTCACACGGCTTATTGCCGGCGTAATTGCGCCATAAATAATTCACATGTCACTTTCTCCCCGCCCGGCGGAGTCACAGGGCACATGACATCACAGACCTCATGTGATGTCACAATGGGTGTGGAATGTACAAGGTTCTACACCTGAGCCATCTTGTGTCGTTTGAGTTTGAAGAGGACAAGTCCAGGTATGTAGCTCCTCACTCTGAGGCCTCGCTCACACATCAGGGGTGGGAGGGGGGTTCTGCACCAATTACCCCTTAAAAAAATCCTCTGCGTCCCAACAGTTAATCCCCTTGGAGCTCTGTGCCCATAAATCATCAGATTTTTGGGACAGCACAAGTGATACGACTGAGAAAAACATGGGCGCTGGTGGTGATGGTAGGGGTAGGGGTGTCAGGAAGAGGTCGACTAGGCTATGGGAAAATAGGGGTGTTCTAGTTATTTGGGCCATCCCCTGCAGGTATCACAATATATCAGGGATTCTTGAAGTTTTGTTTTGGCGAAGTCCAGGGAACATTCTTCCTAGAAGTGTTAGGGTCACAGATCGTTGATGGCGATGATGGACATCAGGGTTTATGGTGCAACCTTATTATCACCTCTGTGCATTTATAATATGGGGACTTGTTAGATATTTATTAGGGATGATGGGTTATTACCTGCCCTCCTCCCTGACCTCCAATGGAGTCATAATGTCCCCATACACACAGTTTTGATAGTACTGGGCGTCTATATAAGTTGGGCTCTCAACTTTACCCCAAGATCAACTGTTTGAATGGCCGATTGCAGCGCCCCCTATATTATGTAGCGCTACAGCTCTGTATTATGGATAGCAGCAGTGTCTGGTATTACAGATGTCTACAGCTTTATCCCGTTCAGTTGTAATGAGCTGTCACTTCGGAAAAATGTAGATTAGAAGAATTAATATAGAAATTAGTGTTAATAACAGTAAGTAAAATAATCACTGGCTCCAATCCCCTAATGTTGTAAATTTGAAACATAAAACAAGTCTCAGTTCACAGTGCCCTGACATCACAGGGCACATGACATCACAGGACACATGACATCACAGAGAGCACATGATGTCACAATGGGTATAGTATGAACAAGGTTCTAGACCTGAGGCATCTTGTGTCATTTGAGTTTGAAGAGGACAAGTCCAGGTATGTAGCTCCCACACATCATGTAGCTGGAGGGATAGAGATCAGAACTGCACAACACCCCCAAAATGTTAGGGAAAACCCTTATGTGACTTATTCCTTCCTGTGATTGTCAGGATGATATTGTATGTATTGTAATTTATGACTGACATGTCCTATGTAATATCACTGGAGTCCTAATGTCCCCATACACATTATATGAAGGCTGGTAGAACGTGCCAATTTTGGCGAGACCGGACGAATATCTAATGTGTATGGTCAGAATCAACCTTTACTCCACGATCATCTTTGTGAAGGGGCGAGTACAGCACCCCCTTATTATTTACCAGGTACAGCTCTGTATTATTGGTAGCAGCAGTGTCTGGTATTACAGATCACTACAGCTTCATCCCATGAGCTGGAACTATGGCAAAACATGGATAAAACATTTAAAATATCATCATTAAAGGTAAATGTAGATTCTAAAAACAGAAAAACAGAAATTAGTGTTAATAAATAAATAAAATTATCACCAGGTCCAATTAGCCACCATTTTCTAATTCATTTACTTAATGTAGTAAACTTGATACATAAACAGCAGGGGCAGCTCTGATGACATCACAGGGCTCATGACATCACAGACAGAACATGATGTCACAATGGGAGTGGAATGTACAAGGTTCTACACCTGAGCCATCTTGTGTCATTTGAGTTTGAAGAGGACAAGTCCAGGTATGTAGCCCCTCACTCAGTGCTAAGGCCTGGTTCACACATCATGGAGCTGGTGGAAGGGGAGGAGGGGGTAATATCAGAACTGCACTATTTACCCCTTAAATATCTCAGCAAACTCCCCTCCTTGACGCCCTCCTCCCTGTGATTGTCTTGATTTTTTCAAGGAAGATATTTCTAAGAACTGTTCCTGGACCTTATTCTATAGACAATGTGCACGTCTGGGGTCGGTGTTTTGGTCTATTAAAAAAATTCCCAAATATGCTAAGTGTACACCTGACCTTACCTGGATTACCCGTCTGGACGGCCCCTTCTGTAAATGTGGATTCGCTGGTGATCACAGGTCTGGCAGGTTAAACCCCCCAGCAATCAGCTGTATCACAGGGAGGGGGCGCTTCTTTAGAACACATGCAGTATTGCATGGTCTACTTTTTATAGGACAGTATCAGTTATTATGGTGTCATAGGGCACATGACATCATAGACATTACATGATGTCACAATTGTACAAAGTTCTAACCCTGAGCCATCTTGTGTCTTGTGTGATTATTTTTACAGTTTGAAGAGGACAAATCACAAGGAGTGCGCCGAAAAGCTCAAAGCTGCACATCGGGCTTCTCTGTTTCTGCCCCATCAAATTTCGGATCTACTTTTTATAGTCATTATCAGTTTTATGGTGTCATAGGCACACACATCATAACTTTAGATGTCCCAATTGTACAAAGTTCTAACCCTGGCCTCTTGTGTCAGATTTTTTTACAGTTTGAAGGGGACAAATCACAAGGAGTCACAGGAGTGTGGCGAAAAGCCCAAGCTGCACATGAGATTCTCTGTTCCTTCGCCCATCAAATTTCGGTGTCAAACGGTGAGTTTTGAAGAATAGGGAGCGGGTCAGGATCCGCTGCGTCTTCTGTCTTAGGCCCTCGGCTCTCAGGGGCCGCTGTGTCTGCTGCACCGTAGACCCTCGGCGCTCTCAGGAGCTTTATGTCTGCTGTACTATTGTACAAGGATATATATTAGTGTTGTGTCTGCTGTAGATGAGAATATGCGTTCTCAGGAGTGGTTGTGTGTGTGTTTGTTCCATGTATATGTATTTTATGTTAGATTGTACATTCTTAGGAGCAGGATATGTATTTCACATTAGATTGTGAGCTCTTAGGAGCAGGGCATACATTACATATTAGACTGTAAGCTCTTAGGAGCAAGCTATGTATTACATATTAGGAGCAGGGCATGCATTGTATATTAGATTGTAAGCTCTTAGGAGCAGGGCATACATTACATATTAGACTGTAAGCTCTAAGGAGCAAGTTATGTATTACATATTAGGAGCAGGTCATGCATTGTAGATTAGATTGTTAGCTCTTAGGCACAGGTTGAATGTCTCTGTTCATTGTCGGCTCTCCTGAGCCTTATAATTATGTGTATACAGCAATAAGCAGCAGGACAGCCCTGATCCAGGGAGACCCTTGACGCCACTCTGTGGGGTCAGGGAAGGAAATTTTTTTTCCCCCTTCGGGGGGGTTTGTTCGCCTTCCTCTGGATCTTTTGGTCCGGCGGCTCTTAATTCAGGACAGTGGTGGACCTGACAGAATGACGGTCGCAGGGTTTGTGGTCTCCACTTGGCCTAAGCTAAGAGTCTCTGTGGTCGTTGTTTAATTTAGTAAAGTCCAGTAATATTTCATTACAATGCTGCTTATTCCTATTAAAAACAGAAAGAAGTTCCAATAAAAAAGAATTTCAGACCTGCAGATTGTGTGCTGTGTGTTTTTTTTGTCTGGTTTTTTCTTTCCTTGGTTTTCATGATCAGAGTGATCGCTGCCGCTCAACGCTCCAGAGTTAGAGGTACAATAGGTCTATTATATAATAAAGTGCATCATCCCCTAACACCTGGCGGCAGCGGCTACGGGGGCGGCAACTATAGGGGTCTCCATATACAGAGAGCAGATAACACGCCGCCTACTGGGATGTCATCAGCTCCTCCCAAGTTACATCACAGGTGTAATGGGGGAAGTTACCTCACAGGTATAACGGGGTAAGTTACATCACAGGTGTTATGGGGGAAGTTACATCACAGGTATAATGGGGGCAGTTACATCACAGGTATAATGGGGGCAGTTACATCACAGGTGTTATGGGGGCAGTTACATCACAGGTGTAATGGGGGAAGTTACATCACAGGTGTTATGGGGGAAGTTACATCACAGGTGTTATGGGGGAAGTTACATCACAGGTGTTATGGGGGAAGTTACATCATAGATATAATGGGGGAAGTTACATCACAGGTGTTATGGGGGAAGTTACATCACAGGTGTAATGGGGGAAGTTACATCACAGGTGTTATGGGGGAAGTTACATCACAGGTGTTATGGGGGAAGTTACATCACAGGTGTTATGGGGGAAGTTACATCACATGTGTTATGGGGGCAGTTACATCACAGGTGTTATGGGGGAAGTTACATCATAGGTGTAATGGGGGAGGTTACATCACAGGTAGGTGTTATGGGGGAAGTTATATCACAGGTGTAATGGGGGAAGTTACATCACGGGTATAATGGGGGAAGTTACATCATAGATATAATGGGGGAAGTTACATCACAGGTGTTATGGGGAAGTTACATCACAGGTGTTATGGGGGAAGTTACATCACAGGTGTTATAGGGGAAGTTACATCATAGGTGTTATAGGGGAAGTTACATCACAGGTGTTATGGGGGAAGTTACATCACAGGTGTTATGGGGGAAGTTACATCACAGGTGTTATGGGGGAAGTTACATCACAGGTATAATGGGGGAAGTTACATCACAGGTATAATGGGGGCAGTTACATCACAGGTGTTATGGGGGAAGTTACATCACAGGTGTTATGGGGGAAGTTACATCACAGGTGTTATGGGGGAAGTTACATCACAGGTAGGTGTTATGGGGGAAGTTATATCACAGGTGTTATGGGGGAAGTTACATCATAGGTAGGTGTTATGGGGGAAGTTACATCACAGGTAGGTGTTATGGGGGGGGAGGGAAGTTATATCACAGGTGTAATGGGGGAAGTTACATCACAGGTGTTTATGGGGGAAGTTACATCCCAGGTGTAATGGGGGAAGTTACATCACAGGTGTTATGGGGCAGTTACATCACAGGTGTAATGGGGGAAGTTACATCACATGTGTTATGGGGGCAGTTACGATAACAGGTTGTTTATGGGGATGTTACATCATAGGTGTTAAATCGGGGGAAGTTACATCACAGGTGTTATGGGGGAAGTTATATCACAGGTGTAATGGGGAAGTTACATCACGGGTATAATGGGGGAAGTTACATCACAGGCATAATGGGGGAAGTTACATCACAGGTATTATGGGGGAAGTTACATCACAGGTGTTATGGGGGCAGTTACATCACAGGTGTTATGGGGGAAGTTACATCACAGGTGTTATGGGGAAGTTACAGGTGTTATGGGGGAAGTTACATCACAGGTGTTATGGGGAAGTTACATCACAGGTGTTATGGGGGAAGTTACATCACAGGTATAATGGGGGAAGTTACATCACAGGTATAATGGGGGAAGTTACATCACAGGTGTTATGGGGGAAGTCACATCACCGGTGTTATGGGGGAAGTTACATCACAGGTGTTATGGGGGAGGTTACATCACAGGTAGGTGTTATGGGGGAAGTTATATCACAGGTGTAATGGGGGAAGTTACATCACAGGTATAATGGGGGAAGTTACATCACAGGTGTTATGGGGGAAGTTACATCACAGGTATAATGGGGGAAGTTACATCACAGTTAGGTGTTATGGGGGAAGTTACATCACAGGTGTAATGGGGGAAGTTACATCACAGGTAGGTGTTATGGGGGAAGTTACATCACAGGTATAATGGGGGAGCTTACATAATGGGTGTTATAGGGGAAGTTACATCACAGGTATAATGGGGGAGGTTACATCACGGGTGTTATGGGGGAAGCTACGTCACAGGTATAATGGGGGAGGTTACATCACAGGTGTAATGGGGGAAGTTACATCACAGGTGTTATGGGGGAATTTACATCACAGGTGTTATGGGGGAAGCTACGTCACAGGTATAATGGGGGAGGTTACATCACAGGTATAATGGGGGAAGTTACATCACAGGTGTTATGGGGGAAGTTATATCACAGGTATAATGGGGGAGGTTACATCACCGGTGTTATGGGGGAAGTTACATCACCGTTATAATGGGGGAAGTTACATCACGGGTGTTATGGGGGAAGTTACATCACAGGTGTAATGGGGGCAGTTACATCACAGGTGTAATGGGGCAGTTACATCACAGGTGTAATGGGGGCAGTTACATCACCGGTGTAATGGGGGCAGTTACATCACCGGTGTAATGGGGGTAGTTACATCACCGGTGTAATGGGGGAAGTTACATCACATGTATAATGGGGGAAGTTACATCACATGTATAATGGTGGAAAGTTACATCACAGGTGTAATGGGGGCAGTTACATCACCGCCGTTTTGGGGGAAGTTACATCACAGGTAGGTGTTATGAGGGAAGTTACATCACAGGTGTTATATGGGGGGAAGTTACATCACAGGTGTAATGGGGGAAGTTACATCACAGGTGTTATATGGGGGGAAGTTACATCACCGGTATAATGGGGGAAGTTACATCACAGGTATAATGCGGGCAGTTACATCACAGGTGTAATGGGGGCAGTTACATCACCGGTGTTATGGGGGAAGTTACATCACGGGTGTTTTGGGGGAAGTTACATCACAGGTAGGTGTTATGAGGGAAGTTACATCACAGGTGTTATATGGGGGGAAGTTACATCACAGGTGTTATATGAGGGGAAGTTACATCACAGGTGTAATGGGGGCAGTTACATCACAGGTGTAATGGGGCAGTTACATCACAGGTGTTATGAGGGAAGTTACATCACAGGTGTTATATGGGGGGAAGTTACATCACAGGTGTTATATGGGGGAAGTTACATCACAGGTGTTATATGGGGGGAAGTTACATCACCAGCATAATGGGGGAAGTTACATCACGGGTGTTATGGGGGAAGTTACATCACAGGTAGGTGTTATGGTGTAATGGGGGAAGTTACATCACAGGTGTTATATGGGGGGAAGTTACATCACAGCCAAGTGTAATGGGGGAAGTAACATCACAGGTTTAATGGGGAAGTTATATCACAGGTGTTATGGGGGAAGTTACATCACCGGTGTAATGGGGGAAGTTATATCACAGGTGTTATGGGGGCAGTTACATCACAGGTGTTCATGGGGCGTTACATCGCAGGTGGTAATGGGGGAAGTTAACATCACGGGTGTAATGGGGAAGTTACATCACAGGTGTAATGGGGGAAGTTACCTCACGGGTGTAATGGGGGAAGTTACATCACAGGTGTTATGGGGCAGTTACCTCATAGGTGTTATGGGGGAAGTTATATCACAGGTGTTATGGGGAAAGTTATATCATAGGTGTTATGGGGTCAATCTCTGTGATAAAGCAATAAAATAAATACCTAAGGTTGGGTTTACATGTTGCTTTGGAATGAAAAAGGAAGGGGACGGAGGTCAGTTCTCAATTCCAAGTTAGGGACTGTCCTGCTCCAAGGATCTCTTGATTTCAAAATTTCAGGTCACAATTCTTTATGATCAACTAAAAGTTTTTTAAAAGTGTAATTGGAGAAAACCATTTCATATACGTCCATCCAATTGATTGGATAGAGACTGATTTCCAGTTCCTTGCAATAAGCCAATTTAGTGGCATTGCAAGGAGGTCTGTGATAACCAGTGTTACATTACAAAATGGTTTGTCTTCGATACCAAGTAGGAGTAAAGCAAACTTGGTGCATTTCTTAACATTTCTGCACCTGTGTTCTCGTTGCTGATTTTTGATGGCAAGTGGAAAAACGCATTGTGTGATCCCAGCCAAAGTGTCCTTTGAGGTGCGTTCTCAGCGACGGTTTGGACGCTGATTTTGATGCTGAAAATTCTGTATCCAAATCATCCGTAGTGAACCTTCCCTAAGGTCAGTTCACAAGATTGTATCCAAAAGTAATCCACAAAGATTCTGACTTCAAATATCTGTCAAAGAAAAGTAAACCATTCTCATTGGTCCAAAATATCGGTTGTAGCTGTCACGGACACATTTTCAAAGCTTAGGTTTGCTGCTAAAAAAAAAACAAACAAAAATAAAACTTAGAACAAAAGTTGTTCTTTGGTCGGAAAAATGTGTGGGAAATTTCTCTATTGTGCTCAATGGGGGTGATAAATAACCTTGTGTAAAATGTGTCCCAAACATTTGAATCCTTATCCAGAACCACATAGGAATGGCTGCGAAGATTGTTTATAACTGTAAGCTATGTATCTTCACAGCGCTGATTTCTGGTTGGATATTTTCAGCGGATTCGAGTATTTAGAACCCGTGCCCCATAGACATGCATAGAAAAACCGAGCTTGTAGTCTACACCATAGACTGCAATAGAAAAATACCGATCTGTAGTTTACACAGGATTTTCTTTGCGGATTTCTAAACCATCAAATGCTTGCCAAATGTATAAATCATGTTCTATCTCCGGAGGATTCTAGTGTACTTAAATGCCACTAGAAAATCCAAAAACAACCAAGTTTTTTTTTTTTTGCGCACACCCGTCAAAAACCTGCAGTAAGGTGATGCTTAAAATTCCAGTGGATTTTCAATGGCTTTTTAAACATTAGCCATGTAGACATAGCCTAAACAACGGGAAAAATAAACCCTAAAAACCACATAACAAAATATAAAAATCGTTTTCAAAAGAACCCGATGAGTAAATTTTTTTTTTTTGGACGTAAGTAATGGTGGCAGAAACTTCAACGAAAGGGGTTTGTTTCTATAGTGCTTGGCCGAGGGTTTAAAAAAGGGAAAAGGGGTGTGGGATACATAATCTATTTCCCTGGTGGTCTCTGCTTTTTGGTGTAATGACGGAAAATGGGGCCCTGGCAGGCCCAAAGCAAATTCTGTAAGGGGGCCCCTATCTGGGGATGGGCCATTTCAATTGTATTGTCTTTTTTTGGCAAAGGGTCCCTTTAGTAGGGTCCCCAATTCTGGTCCTCAAGACCACCAAAAGGTCATGTTTCTGGGTTTCCTCGCATTGCAAGGTGATTAATTATGGTCGGGCATTTTGTGGGAGATCCAGAAAACATTTTCTTGTTGGTGGGTTGAGGATGGGGTTTGGGGGAACCCTTGCTTTTGATGAATACACCAAAAATTTTTGTAAAAAAGGGGCTGTCAAAATTAGTCAAAAAAGTCGCCGAGGGCCAACAAAATCCCTAAAAATGACTAATGCTTATAAATAGTGTTGAGCAATTACGTTGGCCATCGACATCGGTCGATGGTCGATAGACGACCATCATCGACAAGATAGTCGATAGTCGATAGTAGATTATGATCGATGACATTTAAAGTCTATGGGAGAGCAACAACACACCTTCATTCTTACACCCAAACAGGGCTGGAGAAGCTGGAATTAACATCCACAACAGTCAAATGGATATGTGCTACATCTTAGGCAACACACTTAGGTTATAAAAGCCACAGAAAAAAAATCACACACCATTTCACTATCCTGTCTTGTACCACAGCATGACCCTTAAACCTGCATCACCCACAAATTAAAAAGTGCCAGAAGGCAGTATGATTTGAACCATCATTTTACTTGAATCTGGACATTGAATATCCCTGTCTGGAACGCAGCATGAGCCCCAAACCTGCATGACCCCCAGATTAAAAAGTGCCAGAAAAAGGAGTCTTTCAACCACCATTTTAGTTGAACTGGACTTTGACTATACCTGTCCTGGGCCACAGCATGAGCCCCAAACCTGCATGACCCCAGATTAAAAAGTGCCGGAAAAAGGAGTCTTTCAACCACTATTTTAGTTTCACTGGACATTGACTATACCTGTCCTGGGCCACAGCATGAGCCCCAAACCTGCATGACCCCACATTTAAAAAGTGCCAGGAAAAGGAGTCTTTCAACCACCATTTTAGTTTCACTGGACATATATTGTCCCTGTCCTGGGTAGCGCTTGCCCCTCCGTATGAGTGTGGACCAATTGAGCTTCACTTGGAAATACTGGTGGTTAACGCTCCTGTTCCACCCAGGTGCCATTTTTCTTGGCATTCTTTTTCTCATTTTACTCAACGTGCTGGAGGAAATTGTCTCTGTACTTTGTTCTCTGTCCATGCTCATACTCCATGTCCTCTGAATAACCTACATCTGGTCAAGTCTTCCTGTACCTCCCTTGTACAATTCAGAGGAATTTTTTTACCAGCTATTTTGTACATGCAAGTTTTTTAAAATAGGATGGAATCCCACCATGTCTTTGTTTCTCTTTTTTTAATTGTATTAAATGGGTTGTCTCAATACAGGGATTGCTAGCTATGTTAAAGATCTTGCAAAAAACAAGTCATTTTGCAATATGTGTCATTAACAGTGTCCTACCTATTCCTGTTTCTGACAGCCCCATTCACCCTTGAGCCACTCTTGACAATTGTGAAGAACAAATGTCTGTTAGAAACAACATTTTTTTTATAATGGGACCTGTAGTATAGCTGCATCTCAAAGCAAAATGCCCCCAAAAATTCAAAGCATGACCCTTCAGCCACTTTGGACGATTGTGAAGAACAAATGTCTGTTAGAAAACAACATTTTTTATAATAGGACCTGTAGTATTGCTGCATTTCAAAGCAGCTGGACCAAAAAATTATAAAAAAATGACTTCTCAGCCACTGTTAAAAAATTGTCATGGAAAAATCCCACTTAGATGCCCCATTTCTGTTCCAAATCACCATTATTATTGCGGTATCTCACAGCTACATGACCCCAAAAAATTATAAATATGAATTCTCACCTATTAAAATTGTGAGGGGGAAAGCCCCTTAAAAGCCCCCATTTTGTTCCCAAAGACCATAATTATAGCTGTTTTCCCCAAAAGCCCC
>JAODAL010030660.1:0-49582 GCA_025379985.1 Phyllomedusa bahiana
CCTACCTCGGGGAATGACGCTTCCCCCCCCAAACACACAAAGAAATCCATTATTACAGCCGGGTAACGTAAAAATCGATTTCCCCAAAAGACAGACTGGACAAACACCTCCTGGATCTGAGGACAAAATTTTTCCAATTGGGATACAGGCCAAAAGTGACGGACAATCAAATCAGCAAAGCGGCCGCCATCAAAAGAGACAGTCTGCTCACATACAAAGAGACCCAGAAGGAAGAACGAGTGCCCCTAGTTGTAACCTACAACCCACAGCTGGAGATCCTACGAAAGTTTGCCAAGGAACTTCAACCTGTGCTACATAAGGACAATAGACTCAAAGACATATTCCCAGTCCCCCCTCTCCTTTCCTTTCGGCAACCACCAAACCTGCGGCATATTATTGTCCGGAGCGCCCTGAAGGCCCCAACTGAAAATGGCACCTCACCCTGCCTGCAAAACAGGTGCAAGACCTGCAGGCATATCCACACTGCTGACAGTGTACCTGTCCCACAGTCAAATCAGGTTCACAGAACTAGGGGGACATTTTCCTGCAGGTCTAGCAATGTTGTGTTTCTGATTATGTGTATGCAATGTCCCATCACTGGCCTTTATGTGAGGGAAACAGGGCAGAGACTCAGCCAGCGCATGAACTCACATAGATTCACTATTAATAACAGCAGAACTGATCTTCCAGTGGCACAACACTTCTCCAGAGATGACCATTGTATTGAAGATCTGAAAATTATGGTTTTAATGGGACACTTTAAGACGCAGAGGGAGAGAAAGGAATGGGAATTTAAATTAATGCAAAAATTTCAGACTCTGCAAAATGGGCTAAATATTCATGCTAGTTTTATGTCAAACTATGTGTGAACTGTGATGGTCACAAATCACGGCCTGATGGCTGTTAGATAAGACGCAGAAATACTGACCCCTCTGTCACGCCTCACAAGTTTCCAGATAGTTAATTGCTTGACCTGTTGTAAATAACTTTTTGCTTATATTGCATTTTGTTATTGTTAAGAATTCGAAGTTTCTTTGAAGGTCCATGTCTTTTGTGTATAAAAAGTCTGTGAATTTTCAATTTCTTGTATAACATCATGTCTGAAGAAGGGAGCTAGTTCTCTCGAAAGCTCACCATCAAATATACTCAGTTAGCCTGAAAAAGGTATCGCCTGATTTCTTCACTCTTCTTGTAAAAATTAAAAATTTTCAGCTAAAATTGCAGATTGTTGGAAAAAAAAAATGTCTTCATTTTCACAGCCTAATGCCAAAAGCATTTGTGAAACACCTGCGGGGTCGATATACTCACTGCACCCCAGGATATATTCCTTAAGAGGTGTAGTTTCCAATATGGGGTCCTTTAAGGGGAGTTTATTAAGTTTTAGCACCTTAGGGTGTTTGTAAACCTGAAATGGCACCTAAATAAAGTCGTAAAGAAAATGAGACCCCAGAGTCCAATAGGTGCTCCTCCTATTCTGGGACTTGTGGTTGAGCCAAATAGCGCACTAATGCCACATATGGGATATCTCTAAACACAGCAGAATCTGGGGAATCAATATTAAGTTGCATTTCCTTGATCACATCTACCGTATTCTTGTGAATAATGGATGAAAAATGAAAATCTGCAAAAAAGCGAAATTTTGAAATTTCACTTCCATTTTACTTTAATTCCTGTGAAACACCTAATGGGTTAATAAACTTCCTAAATGCTGTTTTGAATACTTTAAGGGGTGTAGTTTCTTATATGAATTCATTTATGGGGGTACCTAACATACAGGCCAATCAAAGTCACGAAGATTGGGACGGGGTCCCTAAAAATGTTTTAAAACATTTTCTAGAAAATTTTGAAAATTAACTACAAAATTTTTCAAAGCCCCCGATGTCGAAAAAAGATTTTTAAAAAAATGTCCCAACCTACACAAACTATGGTAGATGCTAGTTTAAAAAACATTTTGAGTGGAAAATTCTGTCTTATATGCAGAAATTTTTTTGAAGTTTAAAATTGGAAAAATTTTAAAATTTTTTTCCGATACTTGATTTTTTTTCACAAAGAAACAAGCATTTTTTGGACCAAAATTTCTTCCTATCTTAAAGCACAATGTGTCACGAGAAATGATCTCTGACTCACATGGATAGGTTAAAGTGTCGAAAAGTTATTCTCACATAAAGTGACACTTGCCAGATTTAAAAAAAAGGGCTTTGTCAGAGATGCCAAAACTGGCTTCAGCGTTAAGGGGTTAAAGAAAGTTATGGAGATATTAATCCAGATAAAGCAAATCTTTCCATATATCAAAAATTATTATTTGTATTTTGAGGACAGGATCTTCTTTGGGTTATGTAGTTTATATACAATGCACCAGAAAATGGGGCCCTTACCTTGTGCCCAAAGGAGCCACTCATCCTGGCACATGCAAAAGCAATACAGAACATGTAGTACTGCATTGTATTGTAGAGAGGTTGCATAAACCGCCAATCACTGCTTGCACCTCACAAATATATGTAAGAGCAGTACAAGACATGTAGTACCACACTATACTGTAGAAAGGCAAAACTGTACTGCCATTCACGGCAGGCACTACACTAATACATTCCAATAGCAGTATAGGAAATGTAGTAACCCACTGTATTATAGAGAGGGGAAACTATACCACCAATCATTGCATCCCCCTCACTAATACATGTAAGAGCAGTGCAGGACATGTAGTACCGCACTGTAGTGTAGTGAGGCGCAACTATAGAGTAGTCTGCAGCTACTTTTTACTTAATACCTTGCAATAATTTTGTCCTCGTGAGTTCAGAAGTCACTGCCATTTTTTTTCTATAGCCATCTTTGCTACCTTCTACTAATAGTAATATCTGGTAAATTGTGTCTTCATTAGTTTAGAAGTACCTGCCAATTTCCTACAGTAATCTGCAGTTAGTTTTTATTGGTAATATTTGGCAGAATCATATCTTCATGAGTGTAGAAGGCATGGTTATTCTCATTGTGTAGTTTGTAGCAATCTTCTAATTTACCGTAGAACTATTTGGCAAAAAATGTCTCTTCGTGAGTTCAGAAGGCACTGACATTTATGATAAAAATTACATACTGGTGGAGCATTTAGGATTGTGATTTTAATCATGTGCTTTTCTTTATCTTATTGCGTTACTAATAAACGTTATGTATTAATGTTATACTATATCACAGGAGTCGATTTAATTTGTTTTGCCCTTTACAAAAATAGTAGAACATTAATAGGTTATTGCCCTACCTGGATATAGGGGTCAAATGTTTTGAGATTTGTGTTTTTACAGCTACGCCTCACTAATGCAATATCTACTGTCAGAAAGCGTTCGGCCAGGCAGCCTTCTGTTCGCATGGTGCAACGCCTGGCAAGGGTTAAACCGTCTGAGCTGGGTCCACACCCTGGGAGAGGTGCTGATTTGGAGCTCAGGAGTGACAGCTTTGCAGCCTCTCCCAACAAGGGGTGTGTCGCTCACGCCAATCAGAGGGCCCAGACGCCGCATCAATCAGCTGCTGGGGCGGTGTCCGGGAAGACCTTTTAAACTGGCTCAGTTCTGTCTGTAGGCATTGCCTGTGAAATGGTTCCCCTGTGTTTTTCCCCTGCATTTATTGTGATTGTCTTCCTAGTGACTGTTTCTTGACCTCGATCTTGTCCTCGGTTTTGTACCGCGTGACCGCTAGTGTTTGACCCTCGGATTGTTCTCTGTTTCTATTCTTGTTTCCATTTTTGGCTTTGACGTTCCCGACCGTTAGCGACGCGGACTGTTGACTTTGCTTTTCCCTGACAGCCCCGCACTGTTAGCGTAAGGGTTGTCGTCCAAGTAGGCAGGGATAGTGGGCTGGGTGTCAGTCAGGGCCCACTGCACCTCCTCTGACGTGGCATCTACCATCCATGCCTCCCTTTTGTAGTAGATTCCCAGCTTCTTTACCAAGACATGCTCCTCAAAGTGCCCCACACTGTGACCCATGATAACAGCACATCCTACATTGCTCCCCTGAATATATTCATGCCACAAGTCGTGCCATCAAAAAATTTAATGCCCATAAAAAAATTTATTTATTTTTGTTACTTATATAGCACTGGCTTATTTCACACTGCTGTAAACAGATTGTTACAATTAATTCTAATTTCTATATTTTTAACACACTCACAGACATTATAATTAATCCCCAAGAAAACCCTTTGGGGAACCCATAGTATTTTTCATGCAGCTGTTGCCCTTTGGGTCACAACAAAGAAAAGCAAACATGCTTGAAATCCAGGGCCCCTAAAATAAAAAAAAATTTTAAAAATTGCCCCCTAAAAAGAAATAATACACACTCTGCACCCTGAAAGGAAAATTTTTAAACACAAGGGGGAAAGGAATTTATAAAGGGCATTTTCGCCAAAATTTTGGGCCCTAAATTTGCAAAAAAAAATTAATGTCTTACAAGTTTTTTTACCAAAATTTACTATCTTTTTTAAAGACAGTTTCAGATGCCCCTCGCCGCCCAAAGGGGGCAAGGCCTCGAAAAAGGGGGAGGTGGTTTCTTTGGGAAAAGGGGGCGTGGCTTAAATCCCCGAAAGTTTTTGGTGAAAAAGGGTAAGTCATTTTAAAAGTTTGAAAAAAATTAGACTAGACGTACTAACTTGCACCCAATTTATCAACACTATTTTAAAATTTTGGGGCCCTTTTAAACGGGTTAGCCCTAAACTCTTACACTGCCCTAAGGGGGGTTTAAAAACATTTATTGATTTACCCAAGACTGGGAAAGTCTTACAATTTTTGGCCACATTTTTTTTTTATTTGTTGAAAAATCGGGAGCGGGTTAGAACTGTCAAAGTTTGTACCACAATTAAGTTGACTTACTTTCACGCCAAAACTTTTAAAAATTTTTCCCCGGCGCATTTTTTTGTCGAAAGTAAGCCACCCCCCTTTTCCCCCCAAAAAACCACACCCCCTTTTTTACGGGGGGCACCCCGCTTTATGGCCCGAGGCCCAGAACATCGAAAACTGTGTAAAACACATAGAAAAATGTGGGGGAAAAGCTTGTGAAAAGTTTGGGGAAATTTCCTTAAAAAATCTTTCCCCCTACCCCCTTTAACCTTTTTTAAACCAAACTTTTGTGAACTCTTTAACGGCAATGTCAGGTTAGGGGCCCCCCCAAAAAATTGCCGTATGGAAGTCAAGTTCCCTTGCGCGTTTCCCGGGGGGAGCGGGGCAAAGATCGGGGCCCAGGGAAACCCAAAGGGGTTATTTTAAAGGGCTGGGAATTCTTTGCCGAAACCCCCAGGGCCCGATTTGGGAAGTTTCCGGCCCCGGGGGGAAAAAAAAAAAACCCCCCCGGTTGCCCGGGGCCCATCTTTGGGGCCCCCCCCGGGCCATCGCACCCTGGGGCGGCAGGAGTAAACCCCTTGCTGCCCGTGATCACGGCGAAAGAAACGGTCTGAGCGCCGGAACCGGTCTCCTCCCGGGGACACCCCGGGATGCAAAAAGACAGAAACCCGGGGTTTTGTCTGGGGGAGAACAAATGGCCCAAAATTTGTTTGGGGGGAAGCCCTGACAGACAGTTGCCCATGGAGCCCAAAGCATACACCCTATAACGTAGGATCCCCCAAATTGCAGGGAACGATCTGCCCAACCCGTTAAAGAAAATTTCCCCCCTGGGGGAAAAAGTGAAAAACAGTGTGAAAAATTTAAAAAAAATTGAAAAAAATTAAAAACAAAAACACAAAAAATAAAAAAAAAAACACTTAAAAATCGCCCTTTTCCCCTTTCCCAAATCCTAACCCGCCCCAAAAAAGTCAAAAATAAATAAATTTACCCATTTGGTTTGCCGTGGTGGGTAACGCCCCAACCAAAAAAATTTCTGTATGAATTAACTTCCCCCCGGGGGGTGAAAGCCTTTTTAAAAAAAACAAAAAAAAAACCCAGCCCACAGAATTGTAAATTTTTGTTCTCCTACAGAAATAAAAAAATGGAGAAAAAAAGTCTTAAAAAAAACCTCATATCAACATCAAAGTGATAAAAATTAAAACGTCATTTTCCCCCGAAAAAAAAGCCCTTTTAAAAAAGCTCGGGTATAGGGGGAAAAAATTTAAAAAAAGTTCTCCCTTATTAAAAGAAGCGATGCATAAAAAATTTTTTTTACACAATAAAAAAATTTTTTTTTTAAAAAAAATTGTGCATTTCAAAAAAAAAAAAACTAAAAAAAATTTGGGATCACCGTAATCGTCTAAACCCCCCAGAAAAAAAACCAAACTTGTCCCCGGATACTGTGAAAGGGTTCTATTAAAAATAAAAATAAAAAACACTCCCAGGTTTGCAGTATTTTCTTCAAACCTGCCCTTTCCAAAAAAGGGGATTTTAAAAAAGGGGATCTTTAAAGGGCTTTTTCCCCCCAAAAAGTTACCAAAAAAAAACGCAACCATCCCGCAAAAAAAAAGCCCCTTTTATACAGCCCCCATAAACAGAAAAAAAAAAAAATATTTTTGGCTCTCAAAAACTGCGGGATGAAAAAAAAGTGTTTTCCTTTTAAAATTTTAAAGTGTTTTTTTTTGGGTTTAAAAGCAGAAAAACATTAAAAAAAAAAAACAAATTTTTGGTATCCGGGGGAATTTTTGTTCTCTCAACCGCTGAGTAAAATTTGCATGTCATTTATACCGCACAGGGGCCGTGTAAAAAAAATAAAAAAAAAACATACCAGGATTGCTGTATTTTGTACAAAATGCCCACAAAAACCTTAATAAAAAGGTTTCAAAGCTTCCATCCCCGCCCGAATTTGGTACCAAAAAAACATCAACCCATCTCATAAAAAAAAAAGGGGCCCAAAACACCCCCCATATGCAAAAAATTAAAAAATTTTATGACTTTTCAGAAAAGAAACAACTTTAAAAAAACGCAAACCTTTTTAAAAAACCGCTTCTATTGTTGTAAAAAACTTAAAAAAAAAAAACTATAAAAAAATTTTATTTTATTGTAAATTGCCCCACCCCCATAGTAAAAAATATCCCGTTTTTTAAACCCGGGTTTTGGGCGAAAAACTGAAAAAATGAAGCACAAAAAAAAGGGCGGAACTCCCTTTCCCCCCCCCCAATTTTCCGGGCCCCAATGCTAAAAAAAAAACTAGGGAAAACCCCTTTTTACCCCCAAATGCAAAATACCCCCTTTAGATGAGTCCCTGGGGGGGGTTTTGGGAAATCCGCAAATGGGGAAACTTCTGGAAGGTTTCCCCCTGTTCTAGAAACTTTTGGGGGCTTTGCAGTGCAAATTTGGCCCCCACGATTTCTGTGCGCCCAAATCCAAATAGCCGCCCCCCCTTCCCTTTGAAAACCCCTGCCAGGCGCCCAAACAGCAGTTTACCCCACAGGAAAGGGTTTTGGGCCGAAAAATTGGAAAAAAAATTTGGCGTAACAAAATTTTTGAGGCTTTTTTTTCCCAAAGTTTTCCTTTAAAAAAAATTAAACTTTTTTAAAAGCAAAAATTCCCATTTTAATTGAAAAAAATTTAAAAATTTTTTTTTTTTCGGGGCCGAACGTTTAAAAAATTTGTGAAACGCCTGGGGGGTCGATAAACCACTGAAACCCCCCTGGAAAATTTTTCCCTTAAGGGTGTATTTTCCCCCAAGTATGGGGTCTTTTTAGGGGTATTTATTGATTTTTTGGAACCTTAGGGTGTCCGCAAACTTGAAAGGGCCCCCAAAAATAAAATCGAAATTTAAAAATTTGAGGCCCCAGAGCCCCATTGGTGCTCCCCAATTTTGGGGGTTGGGGTTGAGCCCAAAAAATTTGCCTAGGGCCCCCAATGGGGGGAATTTTCTTGAAAACGGCCCCAAAATTTGGGGGGAATCAATTTTAATTTGGAAAATTTACCTGTTTACATTTCCCGTTTTCGGGTAAATTTAATGTATAAAAATTTAAAAATCTGAAAAAAAGAGAAATTTTAAATTTTCCCATTTCCCATTTTGGGTTTTAAATTCCGGGAAAAAAAACCTAATGGGTAAAAAAACTTCCAAATTTGGGGTTTTTAAATATTTTAAAAGGGGTGTATTTCTTACATAAAGGTCTTTTTAGGGGGGGGTATTAACATAAAGGCCCAATCAAAGTCACTTTTAGAACTGGACGGGCCCCCTAAAAAATTGTTTTATTGAAAATTTTTTCTTAAAAATTTTTAAAAAAATTACTACAAAATTTATAACCCCCCAAAAGGTCGTAAAAAAAAAAAAAGGTTTTTTAAAAAAATGTTGCCAAAACTACACCCGGGGCCCTTATGGTAAAAGCTAGTTATAAGCAAATTTTGGGGGGAAAATAACCATTTTGTCTTAAAATCAAAATTTTTAAGTTTAAAAATTTGTAAATTTTTCACATTTTTAAATAAATTTTTTGATATTTTTCCCCAAAAATTTAAAACCAACCCTTTTTTGGACCAAAAAACAAGAAAACAAAAATCCCCCAAAAACAAAAAAGGAAAAAACCAAAAATTTCTAAAGTGAAACATAACAGATTTTAAAAAAAGGGGCTCCCGTCAGAGAGGCCAAAACTGGCTCCGGCGGTTAAAGGGTTTAAAATAATTTTTTTTAAAAACAAATGTGGGCCCCCCTTTAGAAATTTAAAACACACTGTGTGGGTTTCCCTTTAAATTTTAAAATAATTTCCCTTTACCCCGAAAATATAAAAAGCAGCTCCCTAAAAATAAATAATAGGGAAAAAGTGCCCTTTAAAAAAATAAACTAAAAAACCGGGGTGGGGCAATTTTAAAATTCCCCCCCCCGGGCCCCATGAAAAAAAAGCGAGGGTTTCGGAGGGCCAGCCCAATAAAAAAAATAGGGTGGGAAAGGGGGGGAAAAATCCTTTTTTTTTGGGGGATTATTTTTGTGGAAACTTACTGGGGGTTTTAGGTTATCAAAACCCCGCCTTACTCATTGGAAAACAGTAAGGCAGGGTTTTTTTCAGCTTTTCCTCAGTAAGGTGGTTTTAGGGGTATTCCCCCCCCTCTGGCAGGGATATACAGCTCCCTCAGTCCCGTTCCCGGTATATAGATTAAAAGGGAACCCCCAGGCAGGTATATTTGATAAAATACAGCTCCCCACAGGCAGGTTTATAGATGATACAGCCCCCACAGGCAGGAAAAAAAGATTGATAAAAGCCCCCCACAACCAGGTATTTAGATAAAATACAGGCCCCCCCAAAACCCGGGATTTTGATACAGGGTCCCCACAGGCAGGTATATGATAGGGGTTTAGCTCCCCTCCCCAGGGAAAATAGATAGGTAACCCCGGTCCCCCCAAGCAGGGAAAATAGATAGATATAACAACCCCCCAGGGCAGGTTTATTTTAAAGGGTCCAAACAGGGCCCGGTAATTTTCTAATTTTTGGGCTCCCTACAGGCCGGAATAAAATTAAAGCTCCACCCCAAAACAGGGTTTACCGGTAGTTTGGGCTCCATACCGGCAGGTATATAGCTAGTTAGGCTTCCCCCAAGGGAGGTAGGGCTTTTCCCCCAGGCAGGTAAAGAACCCGGGGGTTTCCACAGGAGGTATTTAGACAGGACTTTCCACAGGCAAAGGGATATAGACAGGACTTTACAGGCCCCGGGATATAGACAGGGGTTTTTCCCCAGGGAGGAAAAAGGGGGTTGGGCTATCCACAGGGAAAAGGGATATAGACGGGGTATCCAAAGGCAGGTATTAGAAAAGGGCTATCCCCAGGGAAGTAAAATTTGAAAAGGGGTTTCCCCAAGGGGGGTATAAAGATAGTCTTTCCCCCAAGGGAGGGGATATAGTTTGGGTTTTCCCAAAAGGCATGGTTTTAAAAGTGCACCCACAAAACAGGGAATAAATTAGGTTCCCCCAATCAGGGAAAAAAGAAATGGCTTCCCCAGGCAGGTTAAAAGCTGCTTCCCCCAGGGAAAGGGTTTTTAGACAGGGCTTTTCCACAGGGAGGTTAATAGACAGGGCTTTCCCCAGGAGGTATTTAAAGGGCATCCCACAGGGGAGGTAAAATAGACCGGGGTATTTAAAAGGCAAGTATTTAGACGGTTTTCCCCCAGGCAGGGGAAATAATAGGGCTTCCCACAAGTGGTAAAATAATAGGGCTTCCCACAAAGGCCCCCTATATAGCTGCTTTTTCCCCCAAGCAAAAGGGGAAATAGAAAGGGGGTTCCCCCAATCAAGGGATTTTAGATATGGCTTTCCCCCAGGCAAAGGGATTTTACCCGCCCCCCCACAGAAGGGGGTATATAAATTAAACCCGGGTTTCCACGGGAGGTATATAGATAGGGGGTTTCCACCAGGCAGGGGTATTTTTAATTTGGGCTTTTCCCCCCCCGGGAGGAAAATAGATAGAGCTTCCCACAGGCCCGGCATATAGGGTAGGGGTTTTTCCAAAGGCAGTTAAAATTGATAGGGCTTCCCACAGGCAGTTATAAAAATAGGCCCCTTTTCCCCCAGCAGGTATAAAGATAGGGCTTTCCCAGGCAAATTTAAAAAAAACCGGGGTTTTCCACAAGCAGGTAATAGTAGGTTCTCACAAGGGCAGGCAAAGGGTAAAAGCTTCCCACAGGGAGGATATAGATTTGGGCTTTTCCCCCAGGCAGGTATAAAGATAGGGCTTTCCCACAGGCAGGTATATAGATAGGGCTTCCCCCCAAAGGGAGGGATATAAATTTTTTTGACCAAAATAACAAAACTAAAACTCCCTTGGGGTTTTCCTGTTCCCGGCCCCAGGCGCGCCCGTCTTCTTTTCCGAGGAGCTTTTTTGGGCTGGGGCGTGATGAAAATTTTGCCCCAGCGCCGGGACGCTCCTCCGGCAAATTTCCCGGGCCCCCCCAAGAGTTTTTACTTTTGTGTGCACCCGGGAGGCAGGGGACGGGTGAGCGGGGGTTTACCGCGCCGCCGGGCCCAAAAATTTACCATAAATAGGTTTAAAAAAAACGCTGACCCCCGCGGCGGGGCCTTCTAGCAAAAACCCGGCCCCCCGGGGGGGCCGTCAGCGCTACTATTAGCAGACCTGGGCATGGTAAGCCGCGGGGCCCCATCCGACGAGGTGGCGGGCCGGATTTTCGGCCCCCGGGGGGCCCTACTTTGCCCAGGTCTGCTATATTTCAGTGCTTTATCCCTTAAAATGAATTCTAAGATACATTTTACTCCCTGAAATAAATTGTAATACACAGTGCACCCTTTGAAATTAAGATTGCCCCACTCTAGTATGTATATCATCAAGGGGCATTTTCCGGTCCCCCCACTTCCCTTTTTCCAGTTTTGGTTTCTAAAGAAGGATGCAGGGGAATGTGTTTTTCCTTTAAATTTTTAAATTTAAAACATTGAATGACAAAAAGGGTCTTCTTTCAAATAAACCCAAATTGGGAGTTCATTTTCCTTTTACAACTTAAGGATGCAGTGAATTACTGGAGAATTTGGTCCTCTCTTCTCCCCAGTACCCCAAAATAGCTGGTTTTTTTTTTTTTTTTTTTTAACAATTGAATTTGGAAGCTCAAAAGAACCCATTTCTGTGAATGCACTCAGTCCTTCTTCACAAATGTTTTTTGGCTGGATACATCTGGCTCTAGATTCTAGGAAAAAATCCCTTTATACATAAGGAATCTGAAGAAACAAAGCTTGACTTTTATGGGACAGATTTATAAGTAATTTAAAATGTGTTCTTTAAAAAAATCAGTTACCTCTGCATACAAAATGGTGCCATATGGATATATATGTTAGCTGAACGTAAAAAAAGTTTTCTTTTTTTACCTCCACAGCATTGTTTACCAGTTAGAATTGATAGTTTCTATACATCCCATAAAAACAGCTTACACATCATAAGTACTTCATTTGCTCAATTAAACTACAGCACTCACCAAGCATATTTCACAACTCACAGGGAAACAATGCAAAATATGCTGTTGCAGATTAACATTCTACTTTTGGTTCTAAAATAAAATGTAAATGATTTATATTTGAAGTTTTTTGTAAGACTGATGAAGACATTGAAACCCATCAACTTTGCTAAGCCATTATGCTGAAGTTGCCTGTATTGACAGAAAATATTGTACATTTTATTTTTCAATAGCAGCAATTAAGAAGAAAAACTGGAATATTGTGGCAAATGCAGCTGCATTGTTTGATTTAGTTTTACATTGGACAATAAAGCACAAGTGTCTTCATGAAGGAGCAATTAGAATATTTGCTCAGGAAGCAACTTTGCTGCATGACAGAGTTTTGCCTACACAATAAAATCAAAATATACATTTCCAGCACAACTCAAACAGGCTTGGGTTCACACTACGTTAATTGCTACGTTGCACATATTCTTTGGGGTACCATGAAACAAGTTCCCCTGGTAGATATCTGGAAACAGTCATGGTTGCCCCATAGAGGATAATAGAGTAGACATAGCCCTGCAGGGCTACATTTGCTCTACTGCTCAATGGCACACACATTTCCTTCGGGACTGATTAGCATAGTAGACTACATTATTGAGTCCCACAAGATAAGTGTATGCCAGTGAGAAATATAGCAAATGTAGCCCCTGCTGTGTTTGTTCTAATTTCCTCTAGGGGGCTGCCACGAGTTGCGGTATCTGCCGGGGCACTTATTTCACAGTACCCCAACAGATATTGGTATCATAACAATTAATGTGGTTTGAACCCACCCTTACTGCAGATTTAGTGTGGAATCTTTAATGATCCTTCATTCACTCACTATAGAGTGCAAGGCTCTGCTGATGGACAGCACAGGGCACATGAGAAGTGGGTCCAGGGGCTCTTCAGAACAGAGATAAGTATGCCTTTCTTTAAACTGCAGTTTATGGAAAGAGCTTTTAGGTAAGTTGCAAGAGTTCTTGTAATTGTTGGTGCTTTTATGTGTGTTTTATAATGACCTCTAGTTGTGAGATACGGAGTTGATTAGGGTAGAAGAGATGATTGTGGACTAACCACTTGGATAAGGTGTTTACCATTGCTTTAATCAATAGTGATTGTTGAGCTATTCTATTTTCTGGAAAGTTGCTATATTGAGTTGGGAGACATATAGAAGAGTTAGCGCTGGTGTCATTTGTTTCTAAGTATATAAAAGGTCCCAATTTTTAAAGGTGCTCTTTGCTAAGGCTAGGCAGTGTGAGGAACTTTGTCAGGGGCGCGCAAGTAGGCTCCCGACTCCTTAACAGGTTGGCCCCAACTGAGGACTGCAAGATACATTGAATAAGTGGAAACACAGGATACAGACAAAACAAACACTGAACACAATCACAGAGGGTCAGACAAGCCAGGTCAGCAACAGTCGGGAGAAGCAGTACAAAATCAGAAGGCAGAAGAATAGTCAGTAACAAAGCAAAGTCAGGTAACAGGTAAATCAAGCAAGAGAAAAGGCTAGCTACAGGCACAGAAAGAAACCAATATAGCAGGCAAAGAGAAATGACTAGGAGTCCTATTTATAACAGACCAGAGAACAAATAACAGAGGTGATGGGTGGAAGCAACAAAAGACCAGGTTGGAATACAAGGCTGTCAATCAAAGAGACTTGCAAGGAACCATGTTAACTAGAAGAGTGCTGGAGGATTCCTGACCACGGGCATTGGCCAGGAATCAATTACAAATACAGAGCAGGAAAAGACAGAATTCACACTGGTGAGCACTATGGCCGAACCCTTGGTTTTTGTCGCAACTGCTATGGCCGGCAACTAGAGCTCAAAGCTAGGGGTCTGTCATGCAGAATCATGACAGGCAGATTCAGCAAAAACAAGGCAGTATGCAATTTTTATTTTTTTTTTTTTGGGTTTTTTTTTTTTTTTATTTTTTACTTTTTAAAAAGCCCAAAATTTGCCCAAAATATTTTGGTTTGGGTCTTTTTCATAAAGAAAAATTATATACAAGACTTTTTTTTCCTTTTTTTCTTGTCATACCCCCCGGTTTTAAAGGGAAATGAAAATACTCCCCCCTTTTTTTTAAATGTCAGGACCCAATGCATGTAAATGGTAATATAGGGGATTTAAAATTAAACCCTGGGTTTCCCCATAAATTTTGGGCCAACCCTTTAGCAACAAGTTTTATCTGTTTTTTAAAACGGGAAAAATGCAAAAGTATATCACAGACAGAGGAAATGTTTTTTACAGTTTAAAATTCCCAGTAAAAATTTTTTAAAAGAAAATTTTAAATCAGTAAAATTTTTTTTTTTTTTTTTACTAATGGCATTATATTAACCACCATAAATAAATGGCCATTAATAAGTAAACCACTTGGAGCTGATTTTAACTTGAGAACTACACTGCATTGGGGGCACTTTGGGCGGGCATGTTGAAGCTCGCCCCGTGGGGCGCAAGTTTTCAAGGCTCGAACTTGAGAGCTGCAACCTTTTGATGTGGGCCGGAGGGGGGTTTCTCATACAAGCGGGTAAAGTCCACCCGCGCCTCGACAGGGGGTGAAGGGGCTTTTTTGGGGCCCCCTTTGGCGCAGGGGGGGGGGGGATGGGGGCCTAAATTTGGGGGGGTTGGGGCGTTTTCGGGGGGGGGGAAGGGGGGGGGGGGGGGGGGGGGGGGGAAACCCTTTTCGGTAAAATTTTCACCGGCCCTTTGCCCAGGGTGTTAAGCGCAATGGGGACTTAGGCGCAAAAAGGGTATGCTCCTAAAAAGTATTCCGATTTGAGAAAGGCTGGAAATTTAAGGGGGGAAAAATCTTTAAACATGGGCCATGCGGCAAAGGAGGTTTGGGAAACAAATTTTGGGGGACCTTTGGCGAAAACGAAAAAAAAGAATTTTAAAAAAGAAATTTAATGGAAATTTTTTATTTTTTTTATTTTCGGTTTCAAACCCCAAAATTTTTTTTCATTGCCCCAACGAAAATAAAAAAAAAAATTTTTAAAATAATTGGGAAAAACATTTTTTTTCTTTTTTTTCTTTCCCCCCCCTTTTTATTGATCTTTAGCTTTGGGAAATTTATCAGCCCAACCCCCCCTTTGGTTTTTCGATTTGCATTTTTTTTTACACATCCCGACTTGACAACATATGAAAGGATAAGGGAAAAGTTCAGGGTGCTTATTGGTCACAGCACTTTCTTGCAGTGTGAAGGTTTCACCCCGGGGGGTTTTTCCCTTTAAGTTTTATTGAGGTTGGGGAAAATCCAAATAAATTGGGTGGTCAAAAACTGGGCCCCCCGAGAAACTCCCGTGTGTTTCTGCCCCCCAAAAAAGTCCCAGGATGTAAACTCGAAACAGAGTCTGGATCTGGAATTTTGGGGGAGAAAAACTATGGCAGCATTTGTTTCAAAATTTTTTACACAGGATTTTTTAAAAATTTTTTTCAAGGCTATCGTTTTCCCCGCACTTTAACTGCTATTGTTTAAAACCTTCCCTTTAAACGGGGTTTGGGGGGTTTAGAATACTATCTCCTGAGGAGTGGGACCATTTGGGGGTAAATAGGGGTATTTTTGACAATTTTTAATGTTAAAGGGGGGAATCGGGCCCCGGGAAGAGATTTTATTTTTTCAGCTTTTCCCGAAATTTTTTTTTCTTCAGAGTGGGGTTTATTCCCTTTTCCCCTTTCCGCGAATTTGGGGATGATAGGGAGGTTTTCAGACCGGGGGTCCAGCTCCCAATTGTTTCCAAATTTTCCCCCTTTTGGTTTTCTTCTGGGAGTGAAAGGGGGTCCTTTTCCAGATTCAATAACCTAATTTATCCCCAAATCTTTTCATACAATTTTTGGTTCCAAAAAGTTTTTTTCACGGTGATTCGGCAGTCATTTTTTGGGAAATTTGGGTTTAAATTCAGGCCCTCCCGAGCCCTATCCACCACCCTAATTTTACTTTTCCCCAAATCTTGGGGGAATTCAATGTGTTCAGTTGGGTTGGGTGGTAGGATATGTGTTGTATAATAAGAAATTTTGGGTGCTTTATATTCTTTTGAAATTTAAGAAAATTTTCCCTGGTTGTTTTCCCCTTTGGGAAAGGTATCATGAGCCCATTTTACAAGCTGGATATAATGCCCCTTTAAAAAAAGTTTTTTTCTTTCCAATAGAATCCATCTTTGGGGTATCTCTTTCTCCCAAATTTAAACCCCCCCCTTTCCTTTTTCCCTTTGGGTTTTTTTCAGGTTGTTTTTGGGTTGCCCCCAACAGGTTTTTAAAACCGGGGTTCAATTCATCTTGTCCCTTTGGGTTCCCTTTTCTTTCCTTTTTCCTCTCTATTCTTTCCCTTTTTCTTTTTCTTCTCAACCCTTTTTTCTTTCCTTTTTTCTTTTTTTCTTACTTTCTTCTTTTCCTTCTTTTTATCACTTTTTCTTTTAAAATTTTTTTCACTTTCTTTTTTTTTTCTTCTCACATTCTCTTTTCTTTTTTCTCTGCTCTGGTCGCACATATACAGCCACTCCTCTTTTTCCCCTTTGAATTCTGGAAGAAAAAGGGTGTGGCCTTTTCAGCCAAGTTGCCCCTTTTAGGTGCCTTCTTTTTCCACGGGCTCTATTTTCCATGGGCTTTTAGTCTTCAAAACGGCCACTTGAAATTTTTCAATTTGGGGGGGAACATTGCCCTCCCAAAGGTTTTCCAACCGGTTCCTTTATTTTTGGGTTTGGGTTCCCTTTTTCTTGTTGGAAACCTTGCGGGCCCCCTTTCAGGCCAAAATCATCCCCGGCTGAGGTTTAGTGTATATGTTCATGGTTTTCTCCCTTTTGGGGGCCCTTCCCGCTTCTGTTACGCCCAAAGTTCACCTTTTTGGGCGGGGAAATTTTCCCAAGGGAAAGATTTCGCCTTCCCCAGTTTCCCCTTTCCCAAAGGGAAACCCCAGCAAAATTCCTTTTTTGGAATCATCCTTGATCTTGCCCTATTGGGTCCCCTTTTGGAAGACGACACAGCCCCGGGCCTCACCAAATTAAATATTTGAAAACAGTTAGGAAGATGGGGGGGGTTTCAGCCTCCCCTTTTTTCAAACAGTCCCTGAAAAGGTTCCCCCGGGCAGTCTGATCTTTCAACTTTTTGGGAGACGGGCTTCCCTTATTTTATCTTCCCCCCCTTGAGAGAGGGAAAAAGAGTGGGAGGGTTGAATAGTTTTTGCTCTTCAAATTTGGGCATTTTTTTGGCAAACAGTAATGGGCATTGTTTAAAAGGAGATGGCAGGGTGTTTACTGAAATGAGGTTGCTGCGACCCGTTTTTAGGATCCCCTTTTAGACAAACCCCAAAAAATTGACCAGATGGCTTAAAATGGGTTTCTTCGTTTTTTTCAAGAAGATCTTGGGGCAGCAATGATAGCTCTGAGGCAAGTGGGGCGTCCGTGCAAAAGGGCTAACTTTTCAAGAAAACGTATCCAAAGGGTCTCATGCCTCTCCATTTTTTGTGTCAGGACTTCGGAAAACTTGGCCAAGTTTCAAAATAGGAAAAGGTTGAAAGCGTGTGTTGTCCGGATTCCCCGAGCCCGGGGCTTTTTAGGTAAAATTTTTTTTAGGCCCCTTTTAAACAACACCCGGTGCCTCAAAATGAGGGGTTCATTTGGTTTTAAATAATGTCTTTTTAAAAAAAAAGTGTAAAACTTTCATAAGACTGGGGGCAATTTGGGTATAATTGAAAACAGTAATGTTAAAGGGCCTGAAATTTTTGTAGTTTTTTTAGATTGTTCCGGGGGAAGAAATGAGCATCCCCCGCTTTTTTTTCCCCCTCATCGTTTAAAGGGGTTTCCCCTCTGGTTTTGAAAAGTCCCAGAAACAAACCCTTTTTTTAGAACACCATTGGGCTTGGGCTGTGAGACTTTTGCAGTTTTAATTTTTGCCAAATGTTGAAGAAGTCTCAAAGAGCTTGGGTTGAAAAAGTTTGAAAATCGGGGGCACACAAAAGAATATTATACCAAAAGTCCTGCAAGGCTTGAGTCAAAAGGGTTTGGGGGATTTTTGTGGCCCTTTTTTTGAAGCATCCTCGTCCGGTGGGGAGATAAATGAAAGGGAGAAGGGTATTGATTTGTTCCCTGTGTAGTTTGGGGCAATGAAGAAAGACATTGCAAAAAACCTAGACTTTTAAGTTTCAGCTGAAGAAAGGGACTTGGGGTGAAAGAAAATTGACTTTGGGAACCAAGGGGGTTTTCATAACCGTGACACAATGACTGCTCCTTTAGCCTGATCCAAAAAGGGAAAATTTTGGGAGGTTCAACCCCGGGAAAAAGTTTTTTTTTGTTTAACGGGAACCGAGGTGTATTTGCAGATGAAAAGCGTGGGAAAGACACCCCATTACCAGGGTTTTTCTTGTTTTTTGACTTTAAAAGATTGTTCTTTTATCTTTTTAAAAGGGGTAATTTGAGGGAAGCGAGGGGGGGGGTAGCACCCCCTTTTTTAATAAAACATTTTCAAAGGGGAGACTGGAAGGATTTCCCGACATCTTTAGGACCCTTTTGACCCAAACTTCAGGAAAGGGATTGTTTCCCAAAAGTTCAGGGGGTTTTTGTGGAAATTTTAATTTTGATATAGCTTTCACGTTTTTAGAAGATTTACTTAAGCAGATTTGTTTTGGTAAGTAGGAAGATAAGTAGTCTAGACAGGAAATCCATGATGGGCCAATTGGAAGGGTTTGGTTTGGGCAAGCTGTGTTGGGGTTTTTCCTTCCCCCTTTCAATGCATGAAATGTTTGTCCCGGGGAAAGTATGAAGTCTGGGGGAAAGTTTAGAAGTTTTCAGAACCATTTTTGGCTGCACCTTATCACAAGGTAAAGAAATTTTGGGGGCCTTTAATTTTAAGATTGACGGGCAACACGGGTCAAAAATGACTAACAGTTGGGTTTCCCCTTTTAAGCATTGATTTTAAAAAGGTAGACATAGGGGTTTTCTGGAATCCTTTTGGAGAGGACGTTTTGGAGGAGTTTTTGAGGGGATAAGGGGCATCTTGGGATTTGCTTTTTTTCAATGACAAAAGGGTTTTTGGTTTGGGAAAATTTAGGTCCAAATGAAAAAGGGAAAATTTTTTGTAAGGGGCTTTAGGTCTGCGTTCTGGGTTTTTTTGGTTAACTTGTGGGTTTAAAATTCAAAAAAATTGATTTTGGGTTTTAAGTTGATTATATTCTTGAGGGGTTTGCGGAGTTTGCTGTCCCTTTGGGGGCAAGATTTTCCTTTTTCGTCTCGGCTTTTTTGGGCACTGCCCCATGTTTTGTCCCCCGGGTCGGTTGCAGCAAAAAAAAAAGTTTTTTGAGGTTTGGCCCTTTTCCGCCGGGTGTGTGTTTTTGGAAAGGTCGGGGAACCCTTTTCTCGATTGGAGTCCCGTTTTGTTTTTAAACCCGGGAAAACTGCATTGGGGTTTATTGTTGAGTATTGGGGTCTGGGTGAGCTATAGAGCCCTGTGGGAGCTCTTGAAAAAGGGTAAATTTAAAACCCCTTTTTTAAATTTGGGGTGAGGAAACAGTCCCGTTTCCTTAGAATGGAGAGAAGTTGACTTTTCCCGATAACTCTGGGTATTTTTGCTTGAATAGTTCAAAAATCCCCAAATTGGTTTAGTTTAAACCCCATTAACAAATGCCGTTGAAAAGGGGGATTTTGTGAGCTTTGTGTTCCTGTTTAAAACCAAAGGGCCCTTGGAATAAGCAGACATCCCGGGGATAAAAAATTCTCCATGGGGTTCAGTGGTTCTAGTAGAAAATTTAAGATATTCCCCTGAGGATTTTAGCCAAGCGTTTTTCCTTTCCCAAGAAAGAAGAAGACGGGAGAACCCCCTTCCCCCCAGACTTAAGGGGCTTAAGGGCCCAACATTTTTTCTTGTTGAGCTGATTTGATGAAAGGCCAAAAGGGGGTCCCCGCCCTTTATGTGGCAAAATTATAGTCTTTTCCAAAAAGGCCGAATTTTGTCTTTTTTTCCCCCGGGCCGATGCCCCCCCCGGTTTAAAAAAGCCTTTGGGTTTTTTTTCAGGGTCTGGGATTTGGGTTTAGAAAATTTAGATTGTTTGGGTGTAAAGGTATGTAAGATTGGGTTTTTATTTGGGGGATTTTTAGCTGGTTTCTAAAAGGATGAAAGGTAGAACCGGCAGAGAAAAAGGGAAACCAGTGGCTGAGGATTGGGGATTTGGGGGTGGTGCGCCAAAGGTAGGGGGAAGTCCATAAAAGAGTCTGGGTTTTGGGGTGGAGGGAAGGGGTGTAGTTTGCAAAAGGGAATTGGGTTATACTCCGAGTAAGGGGGAAAATTTCCCCGGTGAGTTAGTGGTTTTTTTTAAGGGAGAAACCCTGTAGGGCTTAAGGAAAATTTTCCTTTGCGTCCCGTTAGTTACCTTTTTTCCGTATTTTCCCTATGGAGGTTTGGCTTGTGCCCCCAAGTAATTTTCGGTAAATTTTGGCCCGGTTTAAAACCCTGCCAAATTGGGGGGGAAATAAAGAGCCCCGGAAAAAAAAGGGGCTGGGGAAGGCCCGAATTTGGAACCCCCTTTCTTTGCTTGGGCCCCCTTTAACGTTTATGTAATTTTGTTTTCCCCGCAGTGAAAAAACAATTGTTTATGGGATACCCCCCTTTTTTTTATATGGGTTCCCTCAGCAAAGCTTTAAAGTAAAATTTACAGTTTAATTCCCCCTAGGCAGCGTCTGGTGCTGTGAGCAAAAAGGAAAAAATACTGGAGTCCTTTTAAATTTTGGGTTGCAGTGTAGTCCTTGGGGATTCTGTAGAGATGGAAAATTTTTCCTCCCCCCGTTTCCTCTCCAATTTAAACATTAGAAAGTCAGAATAGCGGGTACAGGGGGAGGAGGGTGTTGAAGTCGTGGGGCAAAAAAAGGTTTTTATGGGTTGTGGGGGCCCGGTTGTGGTGTTGAGGTGGCTGGCAAGAAAGTTATCACTCGCCCCCCCTTGATTTCAATGTTTAAAAAAATTTTGGAACAATGGGCTGCATGAAGGAGAGATAGGGGGTAGAATGTTGGGTGTATCAAGATGGCCGCGGTTTCAACTTAAACCCGGAACCTTTCCCGGTTCTTTGGATTTTCTTTGGACACAAATATTTTGGCCCCCCAGGAAAAAGGCCCCAAAAGGGGGGGTTCCCTTGGTTTTGCCTTTCCGGTTTTTTAGAGAATTTTTGGGGTTTATAAAAAAGAAATACAGAAAAAATGGCGGTTCTTGGGATGGGAAACTAGGAAAGAATACCGGGAGGGGCAGGAGCTGAGGTAAAAACAAAATGTGAAACAGTGGTTTTACGTTCCCTCCCCCCAATCAAAGGGAACTTTCAGGTTTTTTAATTAATTGAATTTCGCAGTCCACCAACCCCTGAAAATCGCCATCTTTGGGAAAGGCGGCAGCCCCCTTTTTTTCATATATTTTCATTTTCCCCAAAATTTCCCTTTTTAATTTTTTTCATTCAGTTTTTAATGTATTTTTTTGCTTTTTCCCAAAAAATTTTTTAAATTTTTTCAGTGCTTTTCCCAAATACAAACTTTTTAAACTTTGTGATTTATGTCTTCAAAGGTAATTATTTCCCTTTTTTTTTCTCAAAATCTCCTATATTTTTTCTATTTTTTTCTCTTCGATCCCCCAACCCAATTTGATTCCCGGGACCCCCTTTTGAAATGGGCGCTATAAATTTTTTTAGTAAAACCATAAAAAGCCGAGGGAGAAAATTTCGCCCCCAAAGGGAAAAAGGGCCCCCCTTTAACAGATGCCCGTTGTCTAAGCCAAAGGGTTTTCCCCCTCTACAGAAATTTTTAAGTATGAAAGATTTAAAAATGAGGGAGCCCCTTGAATTAAAATTTTAACCCCCCGAATGCAGTTTTTTCTTACCTATCTAAAACACAATAAAATTTAAAAACCCCGGGATGTTGAAAATTAAGTCCCGAAAATATCTAACCCCCTAATTTTAATTTTCTTTCTCCCCTTTAACATGTAATCCAAATATTCTCCAAAAAAAAAAAGCGCCTCATTTTGTTTAAAAAAAAAGGGAAACAAAAACAAGATCTTCGTCTTTAAAGGCTTTTCAAAAACCAAGATTTTTCTGTCTATACCATCTGTAATTTAAAAGGCCCCCAAAACAGACCGTCTGTCCATAACATAGCAGGCTTTGGGGAATTGGCCAGTTCTCCTTTTAGGAATGGGAGATCATCTGTCATAATATATTTTATTAAAAACCCCTATAAACTTTAAAACAGGCCCTTTTTGGTCTCGATGCCGGGTCGTTATCCCCGAATCCATTTTTTTTTTCCATCCGGAGCCCCCCCCCCCAAACCCCCCTGGCCTTTTCACTGGGAAAAAGAACGAAAGGAAAATACATATCCAGGCCCCGTATTTACTTTGGACAACAAGCAGAGGCATTAATTGGTAGGTTTAAAAGGGATACGATACATGTACCAGAGAAAACCCCCTTGAGGCACACCTGAAAAACTTACTAGGTCTTTCCTTTAAAGGGGGGTGGACAACCACCAAAAAACCTCACTTTGAAAATCCCCAAAAAAAATTTAAATCACGACTTAAAAAGGGTGCTAACTTACCTATTTCCCGGGGTTTATCAGGCCCCAAAATGGGTTTGGGCACTTTTCCCGGACCGTGGGATTTTATGGAAAACTTTAGCCCCCCCCCGGAATAGTTCCCGGGGGGGGCCCCCCCCCCCCCGGGCGTTTGGGGAGGACTGGCACCCCTTTTCCCAAAAAGCTTTGAATTTAGGTGTGGAATCTTTTCTTTTTTTCACTCCTTATCCAAATTTAAAAGCCCCCCTCCGAATTTTTATTAAATTAAATTATTGCGCCGGCAGCCGAGCTCGAGAAAAACTACCGACACTCCTTTTGGGAACATGTAATCTGAAGTTCAAAACACAGTAAATTACATTCCAATAGAACTTTTTAATACCTGACTATTCTATTCACCAAATAAATTTGGGGGAATTTGGGGGGTCGATAAGAGACAATTTTAAATTTGCATGTTTTCGTATGAATCTTTTGCTGATTTGATTTCATTCCAAAGCTTTATCCCGTATTATCGGGGGGAGGAGAAGTCCTTGACTCTTCTTCTAAAGGGGAAGGGACTGTCTCAAAAAGCGTTTTTAGGATTTTTGATAGTTCGATAAGGATGTTTAAAACAATTAAAAAAACAGTTTTAAAAAAATATCGATGTCTTAAAAAGAATATTAATTTATTAAAAAGACCTTTTGATGTTTTTTCCTTTTTAAAATTAACCAACTTTACAGTTTGAGCTCTTTTTTTGAAAATTTTTTACACCTAATTAAAAAAAGGGTTTTTTTTTTTCAATCATATCCCTTTCCGCAAAGGGCTGAGAGCCGGGGGGGATTTCTTTTTTTCCCATCTTCATATATGTTTCCTCTCAGTTTCGTTCTCGCTTTCCCCTTCACCCTTCCGGCTATTTAACCAAAATTGAACTAAAGGGCTTTTGTCGGGGCTGCAATGCGCCGCACTTTTTCCCAACCCGCGGTAAAGAATGTTGGAGTATTCGAAATGAGCCCGTCTCCCGCCCCGAACACCCACAACCGCTCCCATTGCAAGCCCCCTTAAAAGGTTTGGGGCATCCGAAAGTGGGGAAAGGCTGCGCTAACATCCATCCCTGGCCCCCACAGGGGATTCGGATCGGTGAGCCGCAGTTTTCGCCAGAAAACAGGCGCAACTCCCGATCATACATGTTGCCCTTTGTACTTGGTACCATCATGACTACACCTCAGGCTCTGATGCACTGCTGTGTGCCAACCCAGCCTAATGGTGCCCATACACATAGCCACTGGATGCTATTTGCCCATTAACCATAGGGCAATTACTGCACACAATTTTAACCACAATTTTTGCAATAAAGTATTTGCCTGCATGGCAAGTAAAGGGGAAGCTTCAGGAAACTGCAGAATGGCTATGAGCTTTTGCACTTAATTATGCCATTTGCAAGTAAAGGTATATTTTTGTCATGCCTGCAAAAAAAACCTCTATGCAAAGACCATATAGACAGTTCTTCCTAGCAGGACTACATTATATGTTTTTCATGAATAATTGCCTGTTGACACTTGAGAGACTGTTCAGTGAGTATTGGTGTGTGTTTTGACTTTGTACAAGTATATATTATTGTATAATGCTACATAATATTGTGTATGTGTTATGTTTGTTTTATTACAGAGTACTCCTTGATCATGCTTTTCAATCACAAATAGAACTGTCCAGCCGAATAGTTACAGCAGTGGTCCCCTCTCTATCTCTTCCTACATTTATTTCTATGATCTTTGCAAACTGGAAGTTACAGCCACCACAGGAAAGCATAGGAGCCTGGTAAGGTGAGTAACCACTGGACCCCAGGTATTGTATTTTGTAGCAACTCTTTCACTACCCTCTACCACAGATCCATCCTTTTTTTCTGCCCAAGATCACCAGGAACCCTTATATTAACTCTTTCATTATGTCACATCACCAGGGGTCCTTAGATTATCCCTTAACTGCTGAAGACCATCAAAGATTTTTGATCAACCTCTATACTGTCCCATACCATTAGATCCTTATATTAACTACCTCACAGTTCTAGATCACTAGGTATTCAGGCATTAACCCCTTAACTTCAACCTCCTCCCCTTCCTCTTCACCACGATGAGACATTTTTCTTTATTAGATATTATTCGGCCCTTTATATCTTGCTGATTTATGGTAGATAAGGTTGGAAAAAACACAGATCTATCAATTCTAACCTATAACCCTACAGCATTGTTGTACAGCATCTCACAAAAGTTAGTACACACCTCACATCTTTGTAAATATTGTATTGTTTCTTTTAATGGAACAACACTGAAGATATGACACTTTGATACAAGGTAGAGTAGTCAGTATACAGCTTGTATAACAGTGTAAATTTAATGTGCCCTCTAAATAATTCAGCACACAGTTATCAATTTCTAAACTGCTAGAAACAAAAGTGAAAATGGACAAATTGTGCAAAAAAGTGTATGTATAAAGTATATAATATTTTGTGTGGTCACCATTATTTTCCAGTACTGCCTTTACTCTCTTGTGCATCGAGTTCATTAGAGCTTCCCAGTTTGCAGCCACTTGAATCCTCTTCCAGTCCTCCATGACAAAATCACGGAGCTGGTGGATATTAAAAGACACCTTGCGCTCCTCCACCTTCCGTTTGAGGATGTCCACCAGCTGCTCAATAGGGTTTAAGTCTGGAGACATGCTTGGCCAGTCCAGAACCCATACTCTCATTTTCTTTAACAAGGCAGTGGTAGTCTTCAAAGGGTATTTGGGGTCATTATCATGTTGGAATACTGCCATGTGGCCCAGTTTCCGAAGGGAGAGGATCATTCTCTGCATCAGTATGTCAAATCACAATGCATAATGGGAAAGGAGCTGGGAAGCTCATGCGCCCTCTGTTGGATGTAACAAATCCTCAATTTGCTTCTGATTCACCGAATCTTTAAGAAGCAAAAGGAATATTAGCAAAGCCAGCATCACTCAATGCCTCCCAGTCAGCCAAGCCAGTATCACTCTGCTCTACACTGATGAGGGGCAAATACCCCAAAATGGCTGCATGTAGATGAGTGATGCTGGCTTGGCTAATATTCCATTTGCTTCTTAAAGATTCAGTGAATCAGAAGCAAATTGAGGATTTGTTACATCCAACAGAGGGCCCCCCCTTCCCCCACCCCCCCCCCCCCCCCCCCCCCCCCCCCCGGGGTTTTTCCCAAACCCCATTCGGTCTTTCCCCCAAGGGAAGATTTTTTAGCATAAATTGCCCTCCCTCCCCAAGAGTATCCTTGCTCTACACTGATGAGGGGAAAAATTTCCCAAAAATGGTTTTGAAAAGTGATTTTGATGTGGTTGGCAAAATTTTTTTTTGCTTTTAAATTTTTCGGGTGAATCAGAAGCAAATTGAGGATTTGTTACATCCAACAGAGGGCGCATTAGCTTCCCAGCTCCTTTCCCATAATGCCTTGTGATATGCAGATGCTTAGTAGAGAGCAAAAAGGCAATCTTAACTCTACACACCTTAACTGGTGCTTTCCTCAAGGAGAGATGTTCCCCTTTCTCAGCCACTCAATGCTTCCCACTCAGCCAAGCTAGTATCACTCTGCTCTACACTGATGAGGGGCAATTACCCTGAAATGGCTGTAAGTAGATGTGTGATGTTGGCTTGGCTAATATTCCTTTTTCTGCTTAAAGTTTCGGTGAATTAGAAGCAAATTGAGGATTTGTTACATCCAACAGAGGGCGCATGAGCTTCCCAGCTCCTTTCCCATAATGCCTTGTGATATGTAGATGCTTAGTAGAGGGCAAAAAGGCAATCTTAACTCTACACACCTTAACTGGTGCTCTCCTCAAGGAGGGATGTTCCCCTTTCTCAGTATGTCAAAGTACATGTTGGCATTCATGGTTCCCTCAATGAACTGTAGCTACCCACCGCTGGCAGCAGTAATGCAGCCCCAAAACATGACAATCCCATCATCATTCTTGACTTTAGACAAGACACACTTTTGATTCCTCACCTGGTTGCAGCCACACACACTTGACACCATCTGAATCAAATAAATTTATCTTGGTTTCATCAGACGCAGGACACAGTTCAAGTTGTCCATGTCCTTAGTCTGCCTGTCTTCAGAAAACTATTTGCAGGCTTTCTTGTGCATCATCTTTAGAAGAGGTTTCCTTATAGAACAACAGCCACACTGACCAATTTGATTCAGTGTGCAGAATATGGTCTGAGCACTGATAGGCTGACTCCCCACCCCTTTAGGCTCTGCAGAAATGCAGGCAGCACTTATATGTCTGTTTTGAAATGACAATCTCTGGATATGACGCTGAGCACATGCACTCAACTTCTTTGGTTGACCATGGTGAGACCTGTTCTGAGTGGGACCTGTCTTTTTAAACCACTGTATGGTCTTGGCTACCATCTGCAGCTCAGTTTCAGGGTGTTTGCAATCTTCTTATATCCTTGGCCATCTTTATGTAGAGCAAAAATTCTTACTTTCAGATCTTCAGAGGGTCTTTTGACATGAGTTGAAATGTTAAACTTCCAGTGACCAGTATGAGAGAGCGTGAGAGCGATGACACCAAATTTAACACACCTGCTCCCCATTCACACCTGAGACTTTGTAACGCTAACAAGTCAGATGACACTGTAAATGGAAAATGGAAAATGGGCACAATTTGTCCATTTTCATTTAAACGTTGATGGCTGTGTTTTGAGTTATTTTAAGGGTACACTGTTATACAAGCTGTAAATTGAGTACTTTACATTGTATCAAAGTATCATATCTTCAGTGTTTTCCCATGAAAATATATAATACAATATTTACAAAAATATGAGGGGTGTACTCACTTTTGTGAGATACTGCATATGCTTAGACAAGGAGTTCTGGCGGAAGATTCACTGCATTGAAAGAAGAGCACGTTCTAATTCTAAAAAAATACCTTAAAAGATTAACGCAAAATAATACCATATATAAAATATACTGCCTTAGTTTATATTGTAAAAAAGTCATTTGAGGCTCCGAAGTAATAAAGTACTCTCTTAAGATGGTGTCACTACAATACTTTTAGTTTACAAGAATTTTACAATAATTTTAGTTTTATTAGAAAAAGAAAAATAGCTCGTAAGGAATACGTTGGCTAGGTATTATTGTGAAGATACACAACACCTCCAAATCAAATCATAAATTGTAATAATACATGGTTGCCACTCAAAAGTACAAAATGCAAAAACAGAAAGAAATACCATATTAAAAGTAATATTTTATTGAAAATAAACTTACAAACATTATCAAACAAATATGAAAAAAGGAAAAAACAATGTCAATAGAAAAACAGATGAAACCATATATGGTTAACATATACAAAAGTTGGGCTCCCTCCCAATTTAAAAAGACATTACACATATATCAAAAACCTTTATTTAAACAATGTATAAAAAAAGACATCAAAAAGAAGGAGGGAAGAAGTGTCTAATCAAAAAACACATATTGATATATTCTTACCCATAGCAGAACATGCTTCACAGAGGTGACACCAAACGCCCCAGCACACGTTTCACAAATGTGCCACAATTTTTTTAGCTTTGGGCTGTGAAAATGGAAGAAAAATGCATTTCCACCATTGTCTTGATGAGTTTTTTTGGTACCACTTTGACATTTATGTCTTTTTGTTCACTTTTCACTCCATTTTATATGTTGTGGGATAAAAAAAACGCGTTTGTCATTTTTTTTTTATTATATAATCTTGCAGGTTAAATAACATGATAGAGTTATAGGCTAGGTCATTATGCACGCATCAACACCAAATGTGTGATCTTTTGTGGGACAATTGGCGTTTTTAATAGGGAATGGGCTGTATATGTGGTTTATTGTTTTTACTTGGGTGTACTTTTTGACTTTCACTTTTTTTTTACTTTTACTATGTTTTTACTTGTCCTAATAGGGGACTTGACTCAACAATACAGTACTGCTATGTGTTGTAGTTTTCAATCCCATAAGGCTGTGCCCCGGGGTGGTAAATTGCAGGTTCCGTTTCCCTAAAACCTAGGCCCCCCCAACATGCTTTTTCGGGATTGCCAATGGAGACAGATGGAGGAAATTGCCAGGCTCTAAGGGGTTAATCGGACCCGGCGGAGCAAGCAAACAAAAAAAGTGTCGCTCACTTTTGCCGCATTTTATGGCAGAGAAGGTTGAAAAACCCTTTCATACATGACTTCCAAAATGTCTTGTATTTTTTAAAATGATATAATGGACTATCTAAACTTCAAAATGCTGTGCCCAAATGTTCAATTTTCTTCTTTTTGCACAACTTGTGATCTTAACAAGGAGTTAAGGGGAAAATTTTTTCAAAAAAGTTGTTTGATCCCTAATCTCCCCAAACTTTAGGGGAAAAAATTTGAAATGCTGTTCAATTTTGACATTTTGGAAAAAATAACCTTACAATTGCTTAAAACAGTTCCACCTTGCGGGCTTGAGAGGTGATTTTGAAGGGAAAAGGGGAAACTGATTTTTGAGTGTCGGTGTTACAGTAGGTTCAACAGAAATTAGTAAGATGGAAGGCACTTTAAAGGGGCAAAGAAGGGGGAGACCTTTGGCTAATCACACATGATGAATGTTTTATTTGAAAAATAATGCCTACGAACGGGGAGGGATGAACCCCAACAACCCAGGCCGTTTAAGGGGTGGAGGAAACCAAAGTGTCAATTAGTCCATTATAATCATAAACATGTTTGGTTGTTGATGACCTGCCCACCCCACCAGAAAGATCATCGTTTGCATTGGCCAGGGATCATCTTGCTGAATGGGGCCCCAGGGGTTTGTTTTTTCGCAGTGTGAAGTTTTTCCTTGGAGAAATGATGACCACCAATGATGAAGGAGATTTCAAGAAGCATCAGCCAGGTCAGGTACCTGTCATGTACCCTTGCTGGTTGTCCAGCACGCAGATCAACCCCGAGGATGTCAATGGTTATGCATGGTCTGCCATGACACTTAGGGCCACATGTATGAAAACTGTCTAGGTCTAAAACTCCCTTTGTTGCCAATAGCAACCAATCATTTCTAATAGTGTTCTGGAAAAATTAGAGGGGCATTGATTGGTTGCTATGGGCAACAAAGGGGTTTTAGCCCTAGACAGTTTTATAATGTGGCCCCTTAGTTGCCTCTCCCCTCCCATAATTGATGGAATTGGGTGGCATTCTTCCCCCGGTTTCCGGGGCATTTTTACAATGAAGTGGTCATTAGTAGGTGATGTGAAAAAGGAGGGTCACTTTTTTGTCTTTCTGCGATTTCTGCGACTTTTTCCGGTATCAAATAACTGTTGGAAATTTTTTGCCATTAAGCTTTGTTAGATCAGAAAGGGTTGTGAAAAAGAGAAATCTGGATATGTGTTGTGGGGATGCGGTCACAGAGGTGGGCCCAAAAACGGAGGTTGAAACCCAAAAAAATATAGGTTTTATTTTTGAAGCAAAAAAAAAAACAGCAAAAAAACAGGCAGTTTATGTTGGCTTCGTCAGCTTTAAAAACTGCAGCACAAAAAATAATAGATATTTCCAGCAAAAAAAAGGCAACAGTTAAAAACTCCACCATGTGGCGGGTAAAGTCTTGTGTAGCAGACCTCCTCGGTTGGTTCGTGGTCTGTAGCGGTTTTCCCTGTCAGCCCCGTCTGGAGAAATGACTCCTGATACCAATGTCCCCGGGTTTTGATCTTCCCCTGGTTTTTCCCTGCACAGGTTTTTTAAAGGCCTAGGGAAAACGGTAAAGCCGGGGCCCGGAGGGGGTGAACGGCCTCCCACCAGTACAGCCGTTCAGAAAAAGCAGCCAATAAAGCTGCACGCAGCTTTTTTATCAACTACACAAAAAAAGTAACTAGGGTTTAACTTATTATACTATGATTTTTCCCCCAACCCAAGGTCCGGGTTTCCCTTGGGGGCCCCCCACTGTGAGTTTCTTGCTGCCATTTTGCGTTGGGGAAAAAGACGGGCTGTCCCACGGGACCGGCCTCTTTTGAAATCCCTGGAACCCCTACGTTTGTAGATAATCTGGGGAAATTTACCTTCCATCCACATTTTTCCCTGCTAGTTGCTTACACATCCCCCTTCCCCAAGGCCCAGGGGATGGGACTTGAACCCCCCAAAAACAGGGGGGACCCTTGACAAGGCATCGCATTTATATGCTGTTTCCCGCCCTGTGTTCTACCAAAAAATTTAAAATTGCAGTGCCAGGAACCATTTGTAACCCTTGTGTTATTGCCCTTGTTTCGGTACACCCACTGAAGGGGATAAATTGTCACAACCTGAATTTTCTCCCTGCCAGTTTGTACCGCAAAGACTCCAAACCCCATTTTATCCCCGACACCCCCTTTTTACTATGGAATGTTTCTTTCACGGAGTGAGCTTCCTATCAAATATGTAATGGGGTGCTCCCCCCCTTACCTCCTGTTGACATGACTGCCCCCAATCCCCCCTTGAGGATCTGTGTGGTAACAAAACTCTTTACTGAACCCCCGGGGGCCCCCAAACGGTGGCTACAGGGGGCTTTTTGGGCCTAAAATGTTTCTCTCCCTCTCAGACCATTTCACCATCACTGCCTTCCTCCTTTTGTTGGTGGTCAGCGGGGCGAAACTGAAGCGAGTGGGCACAAAAACCTGCGGTAGTCCCGGGAACTACCCCCAGGAACCCCTTCATCTGCTTTTTTTTTTCAGGGTTGGGCCACTCTGAATTTTGCCCACTTTTTTATTTGGGGTTTATTGTGCCCTACCCACAATTAAACCCAAAGTATGGGCTTTTTCCCAGCCCAATGGAAAATTTTTTCGGGGTTAGCTGTAAACCCTGCCCCCCCTTGTGAGTGGTATCCCGTACTTTGCTGGTGGGACCCCCAGTCAGTTGAAAAATAACAATACATTAGATAGGGATGGCGTACCTGGTAGGGGTTTTTATTTTTTTTACCCTTTGCCTCAAAAAATTTGCCTGGGGCCCCCCTGTAAGAAGGCACCCCTGGTGTAGGGGAAAACAGCCATCTGGAGGGAGAACAGTTTTCCTTTTTTGGGGCTCTTTGACAGGGGAATTCCAGAAACCTTTAGTAAGGTCCAGGGTTTTTATGTACCTGGTGCCCCAGTCTTTAAATCAGTTCTCCACGGGGCATGGGAAAGGGAAATCCCCTTTTAGATACCTATTGAGTGGCGGGAAAACTTTGCAGAACGCCAAGTCCCTTTGGCTTAGGGGCCAAACAATGGGGCTAGGGCCCCCTTTTGGGGCCCCTTTAATGAGCCCAGGGCCCAGCGCTTTTTTCCTCAGGACTGCCCCCGTTCGAGCTTTGGGATTCGGTAGGTTTTTACGTTTTAAAATTTTACCCAGGGTTGTCATATCTCAGCTGTACCACATCTGTAGTGCCGGGGAAAGGGGTGAAGTGTCCCTGTTACGCTTTTTAAAAAACTCCAGGCCCCCTTTTTGATGTTTTTGGGCAGGGGTCTCCCATGACAATCCGATTTCTGAGGGGCTTCCCCTTGGGCTGTAGGGACACTACTAGGGCCTCTCTTCTGCCACGGCTTTTTTTATATTTTTGTGGTTAGTTGAAAAAAGGGTTTTTCTTCCCTGGGTGATGAATTTTATAATTTACCTTAAATCTCTCTACCCCTTCAAAAGGGCCCCCCCATTTAGCCAGGAAATTACTTCGAGTGGGAAACCAGGACCAAAAACGCGGTCCCCAGGGTTAAACTGCCTAACCCCAAGGGCCCTATTGTATACCCGGCTCTGTACTCCCGGCCCTCCCCAGGTGTCCTTCACAATGGGCATTACTCGGTGATGCGATCCGCATCGGGCTGTGTTCTACAACACTTTTTAGGGGGTGCCCACTCTCCCCTGTCTCTTTGGCGATGTCCTGATAACCCCCAGGGGTTTTTCCCCTACAACCAATTCAAAAAGGTGAGAAACCCCCCTGGGATTGGGGGAACCTTTTTCTGAGGGTAGAAAGGTTTTGGCAGCAAAACATCCCGTCCCTCCATCTTTTTTTTACCACTTTTCGCATCCCCTTTAGGGTTTTATTAAAAACTTTGATACCCGTCGTTTGAGGATGATCACCCGGGGCCTCATTTTTTTAATGTGCAGTAGTTAAAAGGCCTTCATTTCCCTTTGAAGAAGGGTGTCCTGGTCTTTTTGGATTTCCTTTTTGGGAAACCGTTCTAGAGAAGACTGCATTAACTCTGGGGCAATAAATTCAGGACAGTTTTTTGGGGGAATGGCCTTGGTTTCTGGTGATAAACTAGTATGATAGATGTACTGGTGGCCCCCAAAAGACTTGACTAATGGCCTACGAGATCCCTAGCGTTCGTTCGAAAGGCCTCGATAATGGGGAGGGGTACTAAAAGGTTTCCCGAAATGGGACATAGGAGCGGTTAGCGGCACGTGAGGGCAGGACTTCAAAAAATTGGTAATCTCTTGATGACACCGGGGGAGTAAACCCTTTAAATACCGCTTTGTTTTTTCTCCGCCCCCAAATGCCCCCTAGCACATGACTGGGAGCCCTATCCGTCATCCTCCTATAAAGGGAAGGCACAACAGTTTTCCCCAATTTCCCTCTTATCTCAAAACCCCGATACAGCAAATCATTTTGACAGCAAAATGCGGAAAAACTTTTTTACGGGTCGGGTTTGCGGCCCCTCATTTGTACCGTTACTGGCCCAGCATTCTTTAGGGTGAGGGTTTTAAAAGAGCCGTGCCAAGTTTTTCACGTGCCACCCCCAGGTCCGGTATTTTGCTCAGAGGGGGGAAACCTTCCTCGCTCTGCCAATACCTTCGGGGAAATTATGGTATATCGGTGGTCCCCCTACCGCCCTATTGTAAAACCTCCGCTAGGGGGAAAGGACTGAGGGTTGGGGACTCCACCCCCACAGCGTCCCCCTTGGGGTTGTGAACCCCCGTTCCAGAAAAAGGGGGGAAATCCCTTCCAGGATTAGGGGATGTAGTAAGTCGGTTATGTTTTCCCACCTCATGGGTCGAGTCCCCCAAACAGTCTCAAAAGTCACTGTGGCAGTGGGTATTGTTTCGTGTCCCATGAATGAGACCCCCCCCCACCTTTTTCCGGGGGAAAAAAAGGTCTGCGGAATGGCAGCTGCAAGGGGTAACCAGTGCAGGTCCCAAAGGGCCACCACTGGCCCCCTTACCCCGGGACACGGCATTCCGAGGGCCCCGGGTCGGCAGGGGGAAAGCACTACAGGCAGGGTGAGCCCAAAATGGGAGGCGACGGGTGGCACCCACTCATAGGTCCTCCTGTGGGGGGCGTGTGCTGAATATGCCCCAATTTTTTGGCACTTCCAACAGGAATTCTGCTCGCCACCAGGGGTTTTTAAGGGGTGAAAAATACCCCCCCCTTTTTGGGCCCCCCAACTTTCTTTGGGTGGGCCACCCCCGTCTGTCTCCGGTCACGGTTCCCCCCGGTCGTCGGCGGGAAACTTTGCCCCTTGGCCCCCGATAGGGTCTGCAGTGGTGTACCGCCACGAGGGCAATCAGTGGTCCAGGTCTTGGGGTTCCCCGGGCAACCCCAAGATGCAGCTCTCTGGTAGTCCACTTGCGTGGGTCCATGCGATCCGGGCTATGAGGCGGGGATGGACCAGCACCCCAGGTTGCGCCCCCTTGCGCACAAGGTGTAGAAGATCAAACAGCTGGGGGGGGCGGCTTATGCTTCTCAAACCCCCAATCATGGGCTTGGGAGCCCGCACGCAAGGGGGGATCCCATGGCCCCTAAATTTTTGCCTTAAGGAGGTAATTTTTTTGGCTTGCTCTGTGTGAGGTCAAAATAGGCCCTTTTGGGGGTCCCGATCAAATAGGGCGGGCAGAACTTCGTCCCAAGGGCCCCCGGGGTTTTTCTCTTTCCGCCGCCTCCAAACACTGCCAGAACGCCTCTACGTCATCTCAGGGGTCTTTTCTGCAGGGCGCGTGCACTGCCTTTTTTTGTGCGGGACCCTTGAAAAATCCTCGTTTTGGGTAGAAAAAAATTGATTGAGTGCTGCAATTGCTCCAGCAACAGACGGTTGTTTTTGCTGGTTTTGGGATTGGCTCACCAGGTTTTCTTCATAGTTCCTCCATTGCTGGGGGGCGGGTTAGGCGGAAAGTGCAGCTTCCCCCGGACATTCAGTTCACAAAAAAGTCTATAAAGTCCAAAGTGGTGCTGTTACCGCAACCCGTGCCCCTGCAAATTCCCCATTTGGGGGGATAGGTCCCAAAAGGTAGGCACAAGGGTGGTTGCAAACCAAAAATATTTGGGTTTTATTTTTTGAAGCAAAACAAAAAAGCCCAAAAAAAACAGGCAGTTTTTGATAGGCTTATCAGCGTTAAAAAATGCAGCACAAAACATAAAAAGATATTTCCCATCAAAAAAGGGCCCCATGTTATACTCCCCCGTGTGGAGGTGAAAATTTGTGTAGCAGACCTCTCGGTCGGTTCAGGGTCTGTAGGGAGGCTCCTTCCCGCTGCACCCTCGGGAAAAAGATCCTGAACCAATCGAACCCGGTTGACTCTTCCCTGCTCTTTCCTGCCAGGCTTTAAAGGCCTGGGATACCGGTAAAGCCTGGACAGGAGGGGTGAACGGCCTCCCACCCACGCTACAGCCGTTCAGAAAAAGCAGCCCAATAAAGCTGCACAGCAGCTATACTAAACTACACAAACATAAGTAACCTATGGTTACTTATCTATACTGCTGACTTTTCCCCACCAAGGTCCGGTTCCTTGATGGCCCCACTAGTGCAGTTCTCTTGCTGCCATTCTGCTGTTGTGGAAAGACCGGGCTGTCCCACTGGACCGGCCTCTCTGAAATCCCTGGAACTTCCCTACTGTTTGTAGCATAATACTAGGGACATACCTTCCATCCACTATCTTTCCTGCTAGTTGCTTACAGTGTATTCTAAAGTTGAGAGATGGGCTCATTTATTTTGTTCATCCTGAAATTTCAACAAAGTATCCCTAACTTTTTGTGAGTAGTATATGGCATTCAGCTTAAATGCTATAAGTTTAAATGTATTTATTCCAGAAAACTGATGGTGTGCAGTAAATAAATTGATAAATCTGCCCTTATGTGTGAACTCATACATGAATGATTTCTGCTGGGACTTTTTGCTTCAATACTGGTGGTCCCAAGGATGTATAGGAGTTTAAAAATATTGAGCAACTAATTGATTTTGTTTTTCAGTTCGTACTGTTATTATTCAATGGAAATGGCATTAATGAGTTGGATTAATGCTCATAGCTACAGCCTATTGAACAGCTCACATCCCTTTGGTTATTACCAGATCACAAGATTATTATTGGGCGTAGTCACTTTTGTTGCTGAAGTTGTGAGTGGGGTCATGTAGAACTGCTAACTATTTGTATTTTATGAGACTATCAAAGCATTAGACTTTAATTTTTGTTGCTGGAAACATTCACTAATCCTGGACAATGTAGCCCTAAAAGTTAAAGGGGTTGTCTCACCACTCTATTTCACAGACCAAAAGCAGCTTTCATTCATGCATCCATTTTTTTCCTGGTCAGACTGTGGGTGATAAGCATATCAGCTCTGTATACAAATGACTGCTAATTACTGACAGGAGAGCTCCTTTGTTTTTTAGATCAGATAAGACTTAAGCTCTCAAGCTGCCTGGAGTTCTGTGTGTCCATCTATTTGATGACATCATCCCTGCTAACAGAAAAGACAAAACAGCAAAGGAGAGCAGGGCAGAACAGGTCGTAACCTAGAGAAACCTGTGTGCAATTTGAGCTGAAAAACTCACCTTTATCCCCTCAACAAAGAAAAATAAAGAAAGGAATATATTTGGAAAACATCTAAATTTACTGTTCCCTAAATGTTGAAAACTAATCTTTGTAGTGAAACCCTAAACCCTTTCTTGTGAAACCCTGTCAATCTTATAATAAATCATTTTAATGATAAACTCCAGAAAACAGGTAGATAGATGCATTAGAATTGAGTAATAAACAACTAGAAATCAGATTATGCTTTACATCAACATTTTTCATAATAGTGAGGGTGGGAAGAGAAAAAATCATTAAAGATAAACAAATGGTGTCAGAGTTTTAGTAATGTATAAGAAATCAGAAAGAAGTCAGAACTGACAATGCAAACAAGAGATAATTACTGTATAATTAAATGAATTATTAAAGAAAAACATGACATATGGTGCATTAGTAGAACAAGAAATGAATGGCAAAATAATATAACAAACTTCAACAAAACAGCTGCAGTGATATAATGCAAATGTTTCTTTAAACGGAATCCACGATTTCTATTATGTTACATTAACTGAAAAAGAAGTTAAGTGGCCCATCATTTATGTGCTAAGGTAAGTTAGTCCAAAGGAGGTAACATTTCTTCTTGGGACATAAAGGTGTAGAGATATATAGATCATGCAATGTTCCCTGATGAGAATCAAATATGTACTGTAAATTGTATCTAAAGAGGAGAGCTAGATCATTGATGCCAGTCTGAATGCCTCTTTCAGTAGGTGGCACCGGAGACCTAGCTCTCTTCCCTAGAGCCTATCTGCAAAGAAAAGTGGTTTACACTTCAGTTCTTAATTACACAGCCATGGCTTCCAGATATGAGTGATGATTATTTATGAGCTGCCACTTCCCCCGCCTACCCACAGATGATTGACAGATTTCTACCTATTATTGTGCATGGAAAGTAATCTGTCAATCAGCGATCAGATGGATCGGTGGAGCAGAAGCTTGAGAATAACAAGGACTATTTCAAATTGCAGCCATTGCATCCTGTTTTGCTTATTAGATAGACAGGAGTCTCTGTTATGTATTCTGTTGTGTGTGTTTCTATTAAGTGGTTATGGCAACTGCTTAGGGTGCTTTCACTCGAGCATCATATCCAGAGATTGTCTTTTCGGAATAGACACATAAGTGCTGTCTGCATTGCTGTAGATCCTAAAAAGTTGGGGGATCAGCCTGTCAGTGCTCAGACCATATTCTGCACACTGCATCAAATTGGTCAGTGTGGCTGTTGTTCCATAAGGAAGCCTCTTCTAAAGATGATGCACAAGAAAACCCGCAAGTAGTTTTCTGAAAACAAGCAGACTAAGGAAACGGATTACTGAAACTGTGTCCTGCGTCTGATGAGACTAAGATAAATTTATTTGGTTCAGATGGTATCAAGCATGTGTGGTGGCAACCAGGTGAGGAATCAAAGACAAGTGTGTCTTGTCTAACATGAAGAATGATGATGGGAGTGTCATGGTTTGGGGCTGCATTAGTGCTGCCAGCGGTGGGTAGCTACAGTTCATTGAGGGAACCATGAATGCCAACATGTACTTTGACATACTGAAGCAGAGAATGATCCTCTCTCTTTGGAAACTAGGCCATATGGCAGTATTCCAACATGATAATAACCCCAGACACACCTTGAAGACTACCACTGCCTTGCTAAAGAAAATGAGGGTATGGGTTCTGGACTGGCCCAGCATGTCTCCAGACATAAACCCTATTGAGCATCTGTGGGACATCCTCAAACGGAAAGTGGAGGAGTGCAAGATCTCTTAACATCCACCAGCTCCGTGATTTTGTCATGGAGGAGTGGAAGAGGATTCAAGTTGCTGCAAACTGGGAAGCTCTAATGAACTCCATGCACAAGAGAGTTAAGGCAGTACTGGAAAATAATGGTGGCCACACAAAATATTATATACTTTATACATACACTTTTGGCACAATTTGTCCATTTTCACTTTTGTTTCTAGCGGTTTAGAAATTGATGACTGTGTGCTGAATTATTTTGAGAGCACATTAAATTTACACTGTTATACAAGCTATATACTGACTACCTTGTATCAAAGTGTCATATTTGCAGTGTTGTTCCATTGAAAGAAATAATACAATATTTACAAGGAAAAAATGCACAGCAATTAGGGTGTTTTCATATGGTGCATTTATGGTATGTTTTTAATGCGTTTTCTTTCTGAAATACACAGCGTTAGCTACTGCGCATTTCTGCAAAAAAAACGCACCATGTGAGAGCACCTTTAGGATCTTTGCACATTAGTTGACTTGGCTACGCACCTAGAGCTCATTAGTATACTTCTTGTCTGCTTAAAACTAATTTGAATTTGTCAGTCTAGTTGCAGAGTGAACTGCAAGGTCCTACCTAGACCTGATATGTCAAATTACTGTTTCTTGAAATCTCTTATCTACTTTAGTTGTTCCTTGTCTTAGTTCCATTTGGTCAAGTCCTAGAGTTTTGTAGTCGTTTAGAATATGGGTTTGGTGCAAAAAAAAATTAGGAATCTGCAATCAGATATTTAATCAGATATTTAATCTAATAACGTTATCATTTTATTGATATATTTTTGGGTTTCTTATACATGGTGTTCATTGTGCACTATAAGTTATTTATTATTTGTGCATTTTTTGAGGTCAGTATAATTAAGGGAATTCCAGGTTTCTAGAAGAAACATACAAGAAAAAAAATAGGAGAAAATTCTCCCTCTTACAAATTCTGATGCAAGTTTGGTTATTGTTTCATGGCTGTAAAAAGTTGGTGCACGGGTGATTTCACAGACTTTCAAGTACAGTGGAATATCCCAATGTAGAAAAAAACTCTTTCATCCAGCATACAATAGAAGGTAACAACAAAGTAAAATCACAAATTTCTTCACAAGTCATTAAAATTATGAATCTGAATCCTGCAGTCTCCAACTCCCTAATGCATTTCATCTTTGGGGTTAAACCTCAGCTGTCTCTCAGTAATTGCCTGCTTCATGAACTTTTGCCTGGAAACAATTCCCAAGACGCTTGTTTTTAAATGCTTGTTTGTTAGTTCATTCCTTGCTACGATTAAGAGCTCAAAGCAGCTTGAAACGGATGAGTATACGGATTGTGAGTCATAACCCCCTTCCTATTGCTTAATGTTGCAATTACTATTGGCACCTAAGCAGTTAAAGGGCCATAATCATAGTTACCTCCCTAGCACTGCAGTGGTTTTATGAATTATCTGTATGTTGTAGCCTATGATGGTGTGGGCAAAGCTTCAGGTGCCTGTATGTATATGAGTCGGTCCCCAATCGTAGGCAAATTATATACTGAGTCCTATATGGTTCAAAAAAGGCAGGTTCTCCAGACCTGCTAACAATACTTGCAAGTAATAGTAGTAGAACCAGTAAAAACTTCAAAGACTTTAATATATCTTGTTAAAAAACACGCATCTCACTGACATTAGTCCATAACATATAGAGTGTCAGGCAATGCAACAATAAATAAGGTACTCAGTATTTAGTCGCGGCCATCCATGCCGTTCGAACGTATCAGTCCATTGTTCGCTCCCACCTCGAGGAGCAGGAGACGCCGACCACCAGAGAGGGCAAAGACGCACAGCAAGTGCGACGTTTCGGGAGAGCTCCTTCTCCTTCCTGCAGAGATTTCTGCATGAATTATTATTGGTGTTGACTAAGAGTATTTGTGTGGACTCAGTTAGATGTACCGCTTTCTTAAAAAAATGTTTAGATAGTAGGATTGCAGTCGGTAAGACATAGGCGTTTAACCCTTTTACATCTCATATAGAAGAAAGATTTTGAAACCGCGATGTCCATAAAAAATCATCTTAGAAAGGCTAAAACATTCATTATGACCTTTGCTGGGATGTGAGGTGTTTCTAGTGTGATATGCTCGCAATTAGCGGCGCGCTCTTTTTAGTTTGAAGTGCTAGAATTCCTATGGTCAGTGATTATGAAATTTTTATAATTCAACCCAGTAGTATTTTTTCTCCTATACATGAACGCAGACAGACGCGTTCAGCAACACATCGTGTCGAGCGCTTTCAAAGGAAATGTCTCGCGTTACGCTTGGTGGTTCTACCATATGATTTTATTGTTTTCTGTCTTTAACGCATTTGCTTGTTTCTTTTTTAGTCTGATGCGCATGCTTGATTGTTCCTTAATCCTAACTTTCACAGGTCTCGGGTTTGTCCGACCCATAGACAAACCGCATGGGCATTTAGATATATATAACGCTTCACTGTCACAAGGGTGTGAAAACCTGTTGATTTTAATGGGGGTGTCCTTCAATGGATGTTGAGATATATCCCCTTTTATTATATTTGCACAGTTTTGCAGTTTGGTAGACAGGCACAAGTGGCTTAATGACACGTGTGCTTTTAAACATGGTCTGTCTTTTTAAAAATTTTGTGGGTTTTTTTTTTATATTCGATGGACATCAGTGTTGTCCTAAAGTTTCCTTTACGATAGATTTACAATCTGTGGGGGGATTCTAAAAGAGTGTCCATATTGTATCATCATTCGCCTCAATTCTTCAATGTTAAAGGATAGGTATGTTTAACTAGCCCTGCATGTCGTCATAGACAGAGAATGAGAAGAAGAGTCGAACCTTTTATCTAGATTTATTCTTCTTCTTATTACTTTGAAAGAGCAGAATGTTGACCTAGGGATAGACAGGACTTCCAAGCCTGTTTTCTGTAGTTCCTCTATCATAACCTCTAGATGAATTGTTAATTTAACTTCTTTCATGGTCAACAAATAGTCTTGTCATGGAACTATATGTCTTCTGAGCTCTTATAAATTGCGAACGGGGCTATCCCTCTAAATACTTGGGGGGCGTGTTGGATCTACTATGATGCAGGATTATTATTACGGATCGATTTCCTTTGAGTAAAGAGTCGTACATAATGTATTGTTTTCTCTTCGTACAATGAACGTCTAAAGACGATATGGTAATAATATCTTTGTTATCGGGGAAATTGAATCAATGGATGTATCTGATTAAGATACTTCATAAATTCCGCCGTCAACCGGGACTCTGACGAAGCCACAAACAGGGAAGACGTCATCGACGTTAACGAACAGAGTAAAGGATATCGCTACGTTATATTCAGAAGTATTGTACGCAAAACTGTTTTTCGAAAGGAACGTATTCATTTATAGAGGTTAGCATTAAACTTGGCGTACAGGGGGTCCCATCGATGTCCCTGTAGCTGCAAGTAACATCTGGTCCCCCTAACCGAAAATACTTCTCATTGAGGACTAAATCAACAGTTGCATCAAAAAATAGCTCTCAATTTTTGCATTGTTCAAATTAGCATCTGGCAAAGTATTTCTTTACTGCGGTTTTTCCTCCGCGCTGGTTATATAGTATAAAGAGGGACTTTGATTTCAAGTGTAGCAGAGCAAAGTGCACTAGACACTCAATAGTCTTGAATGGCCCGAAAGGAACTGGCCCGTATCTTGTAGTATTGAAGGTTCTTTTTTAGTGATATGGTTGGAGGTAGACATGTCAATGTAAGCTGACAATGGTTCCAAAGGGAATCTTATCCCTGAAATGATAGGAGTCCAGGAGTTGTTTCTATAGATTTATGGGATTTTGGACAATATAAAAAATAGTGTCGGGTACCCGTGGCATTATTTTTCATGAGATTTTGTTTTTCTTGGCTTGAAATGATATTTTTATCAAGGTGGTGATGCGAACAATGGAACTGATACGTGTGGGAATGAACGGCTGATATGTATGGCGGCGACTAAATACTGAGTACCGTATTTTATTGCTGCATTGCCTGACACTCTATATGTTGTATGCATCTAGAGAGTGTCAGTGAGATGTGTGTTTTTTAACAAGATATATTAAAGTCTTTGAAGTTTTTACTGGTTCTACTACTATTACTTCAGGTGCCTGTGCCATCCACTGGTCAAAACTTGCATCCATTTGCAGCAACCACCATTAGGAATGGGCATAAAGATTGTATCCATTCATTGGAAAGGAGTGAAAGAACATTTTTCTGGATGAAAAATTTATATTTACCGTACACAAATAACATATTTATCTTCCTACCTATGATCTGAGTTGAGAATCAGTCAAATCAAAGCTTCAACTACTAATAGGATATATTTAGACACTGCAGAATGTATGACATAAAAAGTGGATGATGCAAAAAATGACAGTTTTGTATTATACCTTTTGTTCTTATTAAAAGATAGATTTCTTGGAGTTCACAAGAACACACAATCTGTAGATGTCACTATCTCAAGACTCTTTGAGAAGTTCAACACTAATTTAGAGCCTAAGGATAATCTGCCCTTTAATTCTTAGATTCTTAGATTACTCTCTTCAGTGCCTTAGATCACCTTAGAGTTAACTTTACTATGCCAAACCACTAGGGATCCTGACTCGTGTTGTCCTTTGCTTTAAAACATACCGAATATGGACATTGACTCCTTCAGTATCCTAGATCACCAAAGACTGTCATTTACCTAGTCACTGCCCTAGGTAGGTGACCACCAGGTATTGTATCCATTTCTTACCCTAAGGATGCTTTCTAACAGTGCATTTTTGGTGTGTTTTTTGATGCTTTTTTGTGCTTTTTTCGCAGAAATGCACATATGTAGAATTTATGACTAGATGCAGTTCTGCTAAGAGAAAAAAGAATCAAAGAATGCACCAAAAATGCACCAAAAAGCACAGCGTTTCAAAACAGCCTAAATCACCAGGGAGGTTGGCGCTGGCTTCTTTACTGCTTTAGACCACCAGGTAGGCTGGAACTAACCTCCTTACTGCTCTAGACCACTATGTCTAAAAACATTGCTCCCTTAGTGCCATAGACTATAAGCATATAAAATCCTTGACAGTGATAGGCTTAGATCAAATTTAATACTGTGTGTCCAGATAGGTCCAGGCTACATGTAGCTAATTTTTTACTGTATTTTTTTTTTAAAATTTATTTAATGAAGTTGATTTTGTTTCTGCTTTGATGCAACAATTCTACGGCCCACAATTGTTTTGCTCACTGACCTGAGCTGTGTTATCACTAGGCTAGACAGAGGGCACATGTATGTAGTCTGAGCCTTCTGTATGTAATAGAGGGTGATAATGGCGACTGAATTTTCAGACATGGCAAGTATATTATTTTACTATGCTTTATTTTGTAAAAGTAGTAACAAACTAAACAGCAGTGATAAACATATTGAGCAAAGTAAATGGAACATTGTCACAGATAATTCCCATGCTGGTTTGTCAGCCTGTGTTCATTATTCTGTAACATGCTGTAGTTTTAGGGAGTATTAATGCTAATCTGTATTCATGAGCGAGGATGTTAGCGCCCACAACAGACTTGGTAGCCCCGCCATTGAAAGTTTTTCACTGTTTCTACTTTTTTCCAAAGTCATAGCAGTTAGTTGGGGCCGGTTTAGCTTCCAGGTGGCTAGGTGTGATGAAAAACTGGACTCTTTTAGTGACCCTTTTCTTGCCTAGAAATAACGGCAGATTTGAGCAATAAATTACTCTAAATGTAGCATCTTAGAGAATACGGTACACAGCGCTGAAAACAGCATGTCTGACACTAGCTTGTGTTGTCCTCAGCCAGGGGGCAAAAACTATGTGACAGGTTCTCTTTAAGTACACTGAAGAAAGTCTTATCTTTAGTGGTATACCTGTTGGTATGAAGTCTTTCTCTCCTTTATTTGTCATCTATAATGGCTTCCAACAAATTGTACAGGGTTGCTTTAAATTTCTTCTTTTCCCTGAGGTCTTAAACTTTTCAATAGCTTCAAATAGTCACCCACTCACTCCCATAGAGGGCTCTAAGGAGACATGGTTCCAAGACACCAACCACACTTTCTGTTCTCGTTTGTTAGTATTCTCAGACTGTTTTGTGTACTATCTCTTTTTCTCATTAGCTGGCACTAGGGTGGATGAGGCGATATTATTTTTAAAGTTGAAATCGGAATGATTTTTTGGTGATCGGAAATTGCCGATATCAGCGATATTTAGGTGAACAATCTTACAGAAATCTATTACTATCGCGCCATTTTCATGCGTTTCTGTCTTTTGGCGGCCAAGCCAATCAGCTCTGAGGATTGAGGGGGGGTGGTGAGGAGATGTACAACGTCACCACTTTGAAGTGTATGGATCTATTGGCTTGCAAAAAATCACAGTGACCTCTTTTTATCTAGCAACGATTTCCTGTTTGAGTCATACTCTGTCTATGCCTTCTTCCGCAGGACGTGTCTGTTCTGCGTTTAACCATTATAGCTGTTCTAACAGCTCTGATAGTCAACTTCTATACAAGAAACCATCCATCACCTACAAACTTGATAGTAGATTAGATTAGCGAGAGTTTTCAGAATTTACTTTTTTAGTTAGAGAAATGTTTTAAGGTGTATCTATGGTGTGTGTAGCCGCGGTGATACGAGTGGGTGGCGGTAAGGGGGGGCGGCAGCAGGAGAGGTTTTGAAACGAGAGGGAGTTATTTTGCAGCTCTGTGTGTTTGTGATCTTCAATTGAAAAAGAATGTTTTCTACCCATTTTTCGGCCAGCCGACTTCTGCATAGGAGGTGGAAATTTTCCCTATTTTTTCAGTTTATGTTCAATCATGCGGTGGGGGGGGGGGGAGAGGTGCAGGAGTAGAGGCATTTAAAAGAAGTTATTTTGCAGCTCAGTTTGTCTGTGATTTTCAATTGAAAATAGTTTCTAACACTTTTTTGGCCAGCAGACCTCTACTAGTAGGTGAAATTGTCCCTGTGTTTTCAGTTCTATTGCATATCTCACGTGCATGTCAAGTGTTCCCAAAAACAGCTTAACTTATCCGTTAATTTTTTCATATAGTTTTATGAAGTGCCGTGCGTCTCAGTTTGGCTGCAAAGAGTCAGTTGTACGAGATATTGTGTTATCAAAATTTCCTAGTAAATGCGCTTGGTGGTCAGTGGTGCAAGAAGGCTAGCGCACTTATTTATCCATATAAATATTTAAATACTCCTTATTGCAGTCCGTGCGGTATGTTAGGCGCAAATAGTTCAGTTGTACGCATAATGTGTATTATACTTATTTTTAGTAAATTACACTGTAGTCGTGGTGCGAAGCTGCCATATTAATCCATATAGAACTTTTTAATACTTCTATTTCACTCATGTGCTTCTCAGTTTTGGGTAATAATGCATTTTGTACGATAGTTTGTTGAAGATCTTTCAATTGCTAGTCCTACTGGGCAGTTTTGTAAAATTCTCAGGGACTGAAGGAAGAACACTGTTGATTTGGTGTTACGGTTCTTCCACCAGGCCAGCATTTCACAAAATATTTTGATAGAAACAATGCTGTTTATATTAGTTGTGTAGGAAATTTGAGGGATTTAAGAATAGCTGTGATTTGGCCATCTTTTTCAATAAGAGGACTGTCAAAAAACAATTCAATCCTTTTAATTTTATGTTTCTGAACATGGTGCGCACTGCAGGTGGTAAGGAGTCAAAGGGGGGTGTAGGAATGGAGGTATAGTATGGAGTATAGGTGCTCCTTCCAGTGCTGGCGACAACACGCAAGCAGTGGATCGTCGGTTGCAGGACATCAGGCCAGTAAATGTCCCGTTAACTAAAATTGTGATTCCAAAACGGACTCCTTTTTCCGGCATTTTTAAAATCTGTGGTTCAGACAGGTTTTGGGGTCATGCTGCGGTCCAGGACAGTCATAGTCAATGTCCAGTATCACTAAAATGGTGTTCATAGACTCCTTTTTCGGCTCTTTTTTAATCTGTGTGTTAGGGACAGGTTTTGGGGTCATGCTGCGGTCCAGGACAGGCATAGTCAATCAGTGTCGGCCTGGCCCACCGGAGGACCATAGGATCCTCCGGGAGGCCCCAGTCCAGACACATACACTCAGCACTGTGAAGGTGCAGTCATTTAGGTAAATCTCGAAACTGAGCTGCTGCCAGAGTCGGACTGGCCCACGGGAGGACCGGAGGATCCTCCGGGAGGCCCCAGTCCTGACACATACACTCAGCACTGTGAAGGTGCAGTCATTTAGGTAAATCTCGACACTGAGCTGCTGTGGACGGATATACTGGATCTGAACGTGCTGTCGGTCAGCGTGAGAAGGATGGGAGGGTCTTTTCAGGTGTCCTGCCACAGAGAACAGCAGGACGTTTGGTCACGGAAGGAGCGCTGTTAGGGGCACGAAACTGAGGAGCTACTGATCGTACCCAACGCTTTGCTCTGAAGCAGCTCCAAGGAGGATGGCGGCAGCCAAGTATTGTTATCAGCACACTGCTAATTGTGTGCTGATAAGCTGAAAGGCTGCTGCTCTACAGGGTCTGACTCAGGAGAGTTCATGACTAGTGTTGAGCGATTATTATCGACAAAGTTGAAACCGGCACAGTTTTTAAGTGTTGATCGAAGAATTTTAGATCATGCGATTACTTAGGTAAAACATCTTTCCTGATATTTGTCTTATTTAGATCTCGACGCAGTTTCTCGAGCTTTCCTGTCATTTTGGCGGCCAGCAAAGTGGCAGCTTTACAGAATAGGCAGGGGTTAGAGATGTGGGTGTGTGCGACGTCAAGGACTGAGATGTGTTATGGTTGCGATCGGCTCGGAACAATAAACATGACCTTGTTTTACATAGAAACAGCCCTTTCTGGTTCTGCCTCAGTGTCTCTCAGCTGTCTCAAGAGCCAGTAGGACGTCGCGCTCTGCCTGTGTCCAAACAGATCAGCGAAATTATAATATTTCTTCACAGAGAAAGAGTAACTGTTAGCTGTGATCATTACAACTTAGTTAGATTAGAGATGGAGATTTTATGTAGTTAGGTAGAGAATTTTAAAGAAGCAATCTACGCTGTAAAGTCACGGGGGGGGAGGAAGGGGGAGCCCACCGCGGGCGAACACAGACAAGTCTATAAAGATAACTGATAAAAGGTCACCAAGCACTTAGTGGTAGACATTGCACATGCAATAGTTATATTATTAAGAGGTTTTTTATTTGAAATATTTCTTGTTGTGGATATTGGCAGCTGAACTTATATTAGGATACACATCCTTTTTCTAGTAGTAACAGCAGTCCTCTTTGTTACTCCCCTTTTAATTATCATTATACATTTCAGATCGGTGTTCATTTTAATTTTGCCCATTCCACTTTGTTGATATATCCACCTGTGGCAGTTAAATTAGAATCTCCAGGCAATTTTGTAGTCTCAGACAGGTTGATAGGTGCCAAAATACTTGTATATCCTAAATAAATTTCAGTTAGTGTTTTTTTCACGTTTGGCGCACTACAGCTCTTGTTCATTTTGAGGTCACTGTGCATTAAATGTGAATAACGGCGGCAATTGTTGTAGTCAATAGGTGAATTGATAGGTGCCAAACAAAATACCTTTTATTATACCGTAATACATTACAGATACGTGTTTTTTTTTACTTTGGGCACATACAGCTTTGTTCATTGAGGCAACTTGCACTTATATGTGAATACAGCAATTTTGTAGTTACCATTGGGATTGAAAGGTGCCAATATAAGATACCTTTTATATCGAATTACTTTACAGATACGTGGTTTGTGCACTTTTGCCAGTCCAGATTTGTTGAGTAGAGCCAACTTGCATTTTTAGATAATTTGAATCAGCAAGGTGTAGTTAAACAAGGTGAATTGATGATTGGGCAAAAAATACCTTTTAGTTGATGCCGCGATTACATTACAAGATACGGTGTTTTTTTTACTTTGGGCGCGCTTAATACTCAGCTTTGTTCATTGAGGCACCTTGCACTTAATTGGAATACTGCAATTTGTATTGTCACACGAGGTGAATGTGACAGGTGCCAAAAATACCTTTTATTATCGAAATTCATTACAGAGTACTGTGTTTTGGATTTGGCGTCGCGCCAATACCAGCTTTGTTATTGAGGGCACCTTGCACTTTTATAAAAGATATTGTGAATAACAGCAATTTTGTGTCACCACAGGTGAATTGAAAGGTGCCAAAAGAAATACTTGTATTATGCCGAATGCATTTCAGATACATGTGTTTTTCACGTTTGGTCAATTAGGCCACTTTGTGATAGATTTACTTTGCTGTTAAATTTGAATTAAGCAATTTTGTAGTCGCCACAGGTGAATTGATAGGTGCCAAAATACTTTTATTATCCGTATACATTTCAGATTACATGTTTTTTGCAACTTTTGCCCAGTCCAGATTTGTGATAGAGCCACCTTGCAGTTAAATTTGAATCCAGCAATTGTGTAGTTACCACAGGTGAATTGATAAGTGCAACAAAATACCTTTTATTATCGAAGTATACATTACAGATACGTGTTTTTTCGACTTTGGCGCACTAAGCTTGTTCATGAGGGCGCACGTTGCACTTAAATGTGGAATATAGCAATTTTGTGTAGTCAGAGCGCAAAGCATGGGAAAGTGAAAAGTTGCAAAACAATACCTTGTTTATAAGAATACATTACAGATAGTGTTTTTTGCACTTTTGCCAGTCCAGCTTTGGTGATAGCGCACCTTTGCAGTTAAATTTGCTACAGCAATTGTGTAGTTACCAAGATGAATTGATGGTGCCACAAAAATACCTTTTATTTCCGAATACATTTACAAATACGTGTTTTTTGACTTTGGCGCACTACAGCTTTGTTCATTGAGGCACCTTGCACTTAAATGTAAAATACGAGCAATTAGTAAGTCACACAGGTGAATTGATAGGTGCCAAAAAATACCTTTTATTATTCCCGTTATACATTTCAGACAGTTGTTTTTTTCACTTTGGTCAGTCAATGTTTGTTACATAGAGCTACCTTTGTAGTTAAATTTGAATACAGCAATTTCTGTAGTCACCACGCAGGTGAATTGAAAAGGTGCCAAAAATACTTATATTATACGAATACATTTCAGATACGTGTTTTTTCACTTTTGGGCGCAGGCCATCTTTGTTGTTAGATCTACTTTGCAGTTAAATTTGAATCAGCAATTTTGTTTGATTTGAGGAATTTGAGAATAGCTGTGATTTGCCGTCTTTTAATAGGGAACTTTCCAAAAACCTCGTCCATACCTTCTCATATTTTTAGATTTTCTGAACATGGAGCGGAAATTCATTTGGAGCGGAGCAAGAGGGGGAGTTGGACATGGAGGATAGAGGTAGAGGCGAGAAGGTGCTCCTTTCCAGTGCTGGCGACAAACGCATGCCAGCGGATCGTCAGTTGCAGGGGACCGTCAAGCTTTCATCGCTGGGTCAGGGCACTGTGAATCTCTAGTAACGAAACAGCGTCGACAAATCTGTCTTCAGGTGGTTAATTGTAACCCTGCATCAGCAGTCTCATTCGCTCCTAGTCCTCCCAGTCCCGGCCCAAATGTCGTCGATCAGCATCACCAGCAATCGTACAACATGAAGCAGCCCAAATGTCAACTGTTTGTACACACATGTGGATATCCATTTCTGAGACCTCATTTGATGACAATAAATGCGGTGGGGTCAGAAGGCATGTTTAAAAGGAT